>JABUQX010126472.1:17500-20000 GCA_015478945.1 Trachelipus rathkii | reverse complement strand
ATATAAAAACAAACTTTATTTAGATATAAATATATATATACTTCCAATATATATACTACTATATATATATATATATACATATATATATATATATGTAATATATATATATATTCTTATATATATATATATATATGTAATAATAATATAATATTTATATATATATATATATATCTCTCTATATATATATATATTCTCATTAAATATATATATATATATATATATATATATATATGTAATAACCCTTTGACGAGTTAATACAATAGCCTTAACCAATAATAACAACAACAACTATATATATATATATATATATATATATGTGTATATAAATATATATATATATATATAAATATATCAGCTATGTATGTATATATATATATATGCATACATAATAATAATAACAACTTATGCTATATATAATAACAATAGTATAGCTGTAACCAGCAGCCTTCCAACTCTTATGCTATGCTGTATATGTTGTGTAGCCATGTGTGCGGTGTAATATATGTATGTATAGCCAATAGCCCGCTCTTCAACCAACAACCATAACATACTAACATATGTATAGCCAGCAACCAGCCAATAACCAACCAGCATATAACAACATATATATGCCTTAGCCCACCGGTAGCCTGCTGCTGCTGTAATAACCTTTATATATGCAACAATAACCAGCCAACATAACTGCTGCTGCTCTTAATATATATATATATGCTATATATATATATATATATAAATATATATATATATATATATATATATATATATAACATAATATATATAGCATATATATATATACTAACTATATAACTCTTTGTATATATATAATATATATATAACTATATATATATATTTATGTATATAAACATAACATTATCATTAACAGCCCCTATCTATCCACTTCAGGACATAAGAATCCTTCATTAGTTTCCACTATTTTCTAAACTCTGCTATGGTTGCTATATGGTTCCCATCAATTGTATAATCTCGTCTGCTCAGCGCAAGTTCGGTCATTTCCTTGGTCGTTTATCGCATATAGGGTACCAATTCATTATTTTCTTAGTTCATCTTTAATCCTGTTTTTTTTATCTACGTGATTGGCCCATTTCCATTTGGTTTCTTTAACTGTCTTTATGATGCCTTTTTTCTTTGATAATTCTCTAATGAAAGTGTTGTATATTCTATCTCTGCGTGATATTCCCAGCATATACCTCTCCATGTTGATCTGAGTACACCTAAATTTCAGAATAATTTCGCATTTAGGGTCCATGTCTCTCTTTATTATGTCATTACAAGAAGAACGCACTCGTATTCTTTTCAAACAAAGTGGCATTTTGCTTCTAAAAATGTTGGTTTAATCTTCTAATTGCCACCCATCCAAGTTTCACTCTTACATTCTTCTTTTAATATCTTTAATCACCCCACCCCATCCTAAATTCCCTCATATTTTCAAGTGGTGAATTTCTGATTTTAATGAATGGGCTTGGGATTTACAAATTTTTAAAGATTACTCTTTTTTTTAAATATTTATTTTCAGTCCCATTCTTTCACTCGATATACTTCAATTTTGTACCATGATTTATAGTTCCAGAGGATCTGAAGTAAACAATAATATGTCATCCGCGAACTTGAGATGATTCAGATATTTACCAATTTACATTTATTACTGGTGATTTCAACTCTAGTTTTATAATTTTCTCCTCCAGTACCGCAGTGAACAGTTTTGGAGAGATCGTACCGCCTTGTTTAAATCCTTTCTCAATTTTTTTTTATTCTGTGTGTAGTAAAAAGGAAGATTTTGCTGTCGAATAAATTTTCTTTAGAATTTCAATTTGCTGTTGTTTATTCCCTGATTACCCAGTGCATTTAGAACCGAGCTTCTGCTCACAGTCAAAAACCTTTTCATAATCAATGAATGCAATACAAAGTGGTAATTGATGCTCATTGCATCTTTCTATAAGTTGTTGGACTACCCTCAGATGGTCGTTCGTAATATACAAACCACTAAAGCCAATCTGTTTTTATGGTTGGTAATAATCCAGTTGTGCTGTTATTCTATTGGTCAATTTTTCTGAAAATCTAGTAGATTTCTGGAAATTGGCCTATTACGGCAGTTTTTAAAATCGTGATTTTCTTTTATTTTGAAAAGTAATATTACATTTGAGTTTGTCCAGGCATTTGAAACATTTTTAATTCTTAAGAATAGTGTGAATAGCTTGGTTAGGATTTTAATCATGATTTCTCCACCTTCTTTAATGTCTATTATTATGCCGTTGACATCCGGAGAATATCCCATCTTCAAATAATTTATTGCCTTTTGAACTTTACAAAACAGAAATGTCTCTAATTTCTTCAACATTTCCATCACAATTAATTGGTATCTCCCCTCTACTCTTGCAAAGTTCTGTATAAAATTTTCCACTATTTCTATTTTATCTTCTACATTGATTATTATTATTATTATTATTATTATTATTATTATTATTATTATTATTATTATTAT
>JABUQX010126472.1:0-12500 GCA_015478945.1 Trachelipus rathkii | reverse complement strand
ACTATTTTATTGTAACCATCAATATATATAGTTTGTTTTAGAGAGTTAATCAGGTATGTAATAATAAGACACCTATTAGTGTAATAAACCATGAGATACAAAAAAAAAATAAAGGGGTGGGGTATAAATTAGGAGTATTAATATCTAAAGCTCTGAATGTGTCAGTACAAACACAGTTCCAAATGCCATAAGTAAACTTATAAATAGGTATAAACATATAGTCCTCAAAGTCAAAATACCTTTTTTTTTTATTTTAACTATCAACAATTTTAAATAAAAATGTAAGTCATAATAGGATTTATAGTATAATATTTTAAATAGTGTTTTTTTGTTAATAATATGTCACATAAGGCAAAATTTAAGTGATGTTATTAAAGGTTATGTTGTTAAATATATTTATATAAAAACTACTAAAACAGAGTCAATATATATAATTATATATGTATTTACAAAGGAAAGAACCACTTAAACCAAATAAAAGTAAGCCTAACACATAATATTTTTTTTTAAAGACGTGAAAATCTAGTCTTGAATGTGGACAAAAGTTATCACTTAATAAGTATATATAATATTTATATTATATATAGAAGCTCCTTTACGTTGATATCAGGAACTTCTAATACCATGGTAATTAAAGAATTATAAGAGAAATTTATTAAAATGAAGAAAGGTTAAGTATGTATATTTTAATAAGATACCAAATACAATCGTAGAAAGCTTGAAATAAAGATATACTAGAACACCATAGCTGCTAATTATGTTTAGTTAAAATTAAGTAAGTGTGCAATGATGCCCCTATTAACGTTTTCTAATATAAGTATAACAGGAACACAAATACATACTACAGCAATATACATTAATTATAATTAATATAGAGAGTAAAGTTGTGGAGATGCTATTCTAGGTATACACTAAGGATCCTAAGCTAAATATATGATATTTACATTAATTTTAACTTCCAATTTAATAGACCCTTAAAAATTGTCTACCATCTAATTATATATACTTAATCAACACTTTAACTTAAATACTTTAATTTAACTCTAATACGTTTATTAATTATTTGTGTCTACTCAATTCTATACACTATAATGCAAGTATAATGTTGTGTTACTCAGTAAGGTTAAACAGTACTATGACATGGGTAGTTCTAATATTAACTGATTTCGACTTTAATTATACCAGGCATCATCGATCAGAAATAGCAGGCATTAGCAACTTGAGCGATAATCTACAAAATTGATGTAGCTGCTCAGATATGCGTTACGGCCTCAATTTCAATATTCACGGTATAATCGTGTTATACATTTATTTAGAGGCTGAGCAAGAACTGGTATAGTGTCTTGCAAGTCTATAACTTATTATCTGTAACTGGAATAAAATCTTTGCAATATGCCTTCTTAAATAGAAAGAACATGAGTAAGATTTAGGCAGTAGATCTATAAGTTATGTTAAAAAATTATCTCTATAGTGGTATAGATCATTTAGGGTACATAGTTTTAAGTTACATAAGTGATGAGACCATTCTAATTATAACATATATCCACGCTGTCGTAATTTTGGTGTATCATATAAGTAGGTTAACTATTGTAAATTTTATTAATTTTTATAATGAATTTCATTTATAATATTCGTTATGGTGTTGAATTAGTTTCATATTGATAATTACCCTTTTACGTCCTCTGCGTAAAATCTATTAACTTTTCGGATAAAAGTTTATTATTTTTCTAATATGCATTAGCGCCTGCTAAATCATGCTGCATTTCAGCTCATGCTGATTTCATAATAGTAGTACGAAGTATTATCAATCAGTTCAGAATTAATGTTGGAGTAATTGTTAGACGTTTTATATACGATTTACGATTAATTGATTAATAATACCTTTGGAGGTATATTTTAAGTTAACTATACGAGCTAAATAATTCACATTTTAAAATACACTGCCTAGAGTATTCTAGGAGAAATGGCAAATCTTAAATCCATTTATAGACTTATAATGTATGCAATAATGACTTTAAAAGTCCGTTAACTCCATTCTAGTTATACATAATAAGCATTTCATACCTCTATAATTATAAACTATATCTTCAGAGAGGATAGGAGATAAGTTGTCTATAATAGTACCTTAAACAATTTAAATTTTTTCATTAACTATAATATAGGTACTTATACACAATTTTTTTCTAATATAGTATTTTATTAAATATCTATATAAGCAAATGATCAGCTTAATTTAGGAAGCTCATTCTCGGACTTAATAATGTTTAAATCAGTTCATAAGCCTACAATCTACTCCCAGATTTGTAAATCAAATATTAAATAGTATTCATGCCTCATGTTGTGTTAAACTAGTGGTATGTGCCTGTCAAATGTACAGGCTTGTCAGACATTAGTAGAGATAAAGGCCCTAGAATAATGATATAGACTTTTAATCTCGCAATTTCAGGTACACTAATTGCTCTCTAAGAACTGTGCCTATATGCTGATATAGTGGTGGTCTTCATTCTTATCTGCACGTCCTCTTAGATTAATAGCGTTTTTAATTTAGACCTAACTGTCTTAATAGCAAAAAAATGAAATCAAAGGAGCTAACCTAGATGTCGATCGTTGAAAAAGGGGGTTCTCAGACCTTTTCGAATTGCAGAATTTCATGCGCATTGTCCTCAGGCTTTAGATCTATTTTTGTCAGGATTAAATAGCATCTTGGGTCTTATTATTTGCCTCTCTCATATTTATATATTTTTTTTTCTTCTCCTCATTTCTTTGCAAACAGAAAATTCCTAACATGTATAATTTATTGCATATAGAAGGTGCTATTCATTTACACTCAACTTATTATTTAAAATTTCATGTAAGAAGTTTTTCAATAACTTTTTTTACGTAAAATATTTTAGCATATATGTCAATATACATTTTCTTATTCTGTCTTCTATACCATAAGGAATTATATAAGATAGGCATTTTTCCAATTCAGATAATATTGCTGTTTATCTTTTATAATAAATAATATATAGAAATGGTTAGATCTTACCTCCAGCTAACGCTAATATTTTAATCTTGCTATATGATAGCGTCCTCCATACGCTATTGTTCTTTTTTCTTAAATCGCTCTTCCATTCTGCTCGACGTTTTAGATAGAGATTGAGTTTAATGTAATTTTGGTCAATCTCTTACCCTTAATCCATGTGTCAGGTAAAATCATCGAAATAAATTGAGTCTAAGTGCAGCTAAAAAATATTTCTATTTGTTCTACAACAAAGACGGCGTTGATCATACATTTTACCTTAACTTTTAGTGGTAACAATACGCGCCTCTCCAGGAAGCTACATCTAATTGCAGAAAAGTATAAATTAAAACTTATCTATTGATGAAAGTTAACACTTCATAGAATTTCCCCCCTTCTTCCTAACTTAGTTCTGATATTAGTAATTATTAAAATAGACTGTACCCTGAGAAAGGCCTTTTCAAGCCATTTATTTTCGAGAAAGCATTTATAGCAAATTTTATCTTGGCACGAACTTTCTTATGTGCCAATTAGAGAGTTTGAGCTGAACTGATCACTCCCTGTAGATGAGGTCGTTCCTATAAATATTTAAAGGTTAAAATATCTAGCCTATAAGCTTAAATATTAGCAAATATAAAGAAAAAAAAAACAACCATATATAAATTAAAAATAATCGTTTTAAGTAAACTTTCAAATAAAAAAAAACTTGTAAATAGTTATTATAGCGTTTAAGAGTACTACTGTTTGTGTTGGGTTATATCTGCCCTACGCACAAAAGGGGTAATGCAAATAAAATGTTTCTGGCAAAGAGAAGGATGGCCAAATCTAATTACGTAGGATCTATCGGTGAGATAGATGTTATAGTTGGTTAAGTATATAAAATTGCGAGATAGTGATTCATTGGCCTAATTTACGTTTATGAACATTAAAATTATACATATATTTAATTAATAGAGGTATCTTCAATGTCAACTAGCATGCGATAAGAGAAAACACTCTGCGAGGTATAACAAGTCCTTAAGCTTAATCACTTAACGTCTACTCTTATTTCTTTATTCAGGCTATACTGTATAATATTTTATATTAGCGATCTAAGGCACTGCTACAATAGACTTCTGCTCATCTGAAGATTGAGATTTAACTTATGCCAGCGTGTTTAAGTGACCAATTTCCTTATACTATAAGTTCTTTTTTTTGTTTATAACATTTTTCTCAAAGCTCGCTTAGGTGTGTTGCCTAACAAAATTTATTTCCAAAACCAAGAAAGTCCCTAACCACGTAGTGTAACAATTTAACAGAGAGAGCAAGAAATATCCGTTAAAGTGTTGGTGTTTGTAATCTATTCGTTTTTAAAATCCCTTTTACTTTCAAAATACAAAAAGGAATAGTCTAGATAGCAAAGATTTAGAGGAAGAGATTATAAATGAGCTTAGATCATAATTAATCGGTTAATTTTCCTTAAGTTATTTCATAATTCATACTATAATGAGAAAATGACTAACTCAGCTATCGCTCGCACAGAAAAATTCATTTTGGTTTGATTTCGAAACTAGGTTCGGAACACAATATTGAGCCTCAGATTATTTACCGATACACTTCTGCTTAAATATATATAGTTATATATATATTTATTTATAAAAGAACTTGTCATGTGAAAGATAATAGTTCACCATTAATATTATATAGGTCTCGTTGTTTTCTTTAAATATCATGTATAGTATTATTAATAAAGCTGTTTATATTCCATTCTTTTGACGAACACAGGGATAACGTGTATTACCGAAATATAATGATTAATATTTATAGTTTAGAAGATATTACTATATAGGTTAAAGAATGCTCATGAGTTAATGAAGAGGCTCTTGTGTTGAAATAGGGAAGTATCCTATGCGTATGATATAAAATATAATATTAAGATATAAGCATATTAATAGAGGAATTTTATCGACCAGGTTTACTAGAGACTGAATTAAGGAATCAAATTCGCCAGAAGAAAGAATACAGAACTTCTTAGCAATGTATGAGACAATAGATTAGAAATAAAACCAAAAGCTGAAAGCTGAGGAAACGCCCACTCGGTGGTTCGTAAAAAATAATATAGAATAATAAAATTATATCTAACGTAAGTAAGTGCAATATATAGAGAAATAATAATAAAATTAATAATACTTACACTAACGATATTTATATTTTAATAATATGTTTCTTGTAGGTCAGCTTTCTATTTATCTCTGAATAGAATAACGGGCTTCTAGTATACATGAAAAGCTATAATAAATAGGCCCGGGTCGCTCTCGCTATGATAGTGTCATCCTAAGCTTAAATATTTATTTTGCAAAGGCACATGCATTATGGTTGGAAGAAATAGTTGGCGCTACGCCTCTGTCCCTCCTATAAATTCGCAGTGGTAAACCTCAGAATAATAGAGGAGAATGTAATAAATAACACCCAGGTATATGAAAATCTAAATCGTGAGAGAGCCTAAAGTCTAACCAGTGGCAATAAAGCTCTTGGCTCAAAGAAAGATGATACATTATTGGTTATAAACTATAAAACTCGACAAAAGTACGCAGCGAGAAATTGTCGGAATCTTAATAATGGTGCGGATTGCTGCCTCGGATTCGGAGATGCGGATGTTACGCTTGCGAATCGCTAATATATTACAGTGATTATTATAAAAATTATATTAAGAGAGGTATAACGACTACAAATATGTTTAATTGATATATAATTATTACATCGTTATGCTATAAAAAATTTCAAGTAGTTTCTTTGAAACACTACTTCAGGTTCCTAAATGTTCTAATTCAATATATATTAGGGATGGCCGGATATCCGGTCAAGACTATACCGGTACGGGGCCTATCCGGGTCGCGCAAGTTTTTTGGTACTACCGGTTATGCAGGCCGGATTGAAAACGGGATTTAATTATAATTCATCTCTTAAGTTAAGTAAAGTCTTTAACTACGTGGTTTCGGTGGAGTAATAGGTCTTCACCCCATAAAATGGTACTACCACACGTCGTCTCACAACATTTTTATTAAAATTTAGTTATTAACCGGAAACGTGTATTATTATATGTTACTAGTGTATAATTTGTATATACATATAATAGTATATTTTGTGGCGGTATGTGTATTAAGAGTATTTACTTGAGCAATGCCTCAGAGAGAATCAACACCATAGTTGTAAGTTACGAAATATAAGTACATTATAAGTGATCTAAGATATTATATATATATATTAATATATAATATGATATAGTATATATATATACGTTGATCAAGACTTTCGATGTTAGCGGTACCCAAGTATAGTTATTTTACGTTTTCTCATTATATGTGTACAATACAATTTATTCTGAAATAATTAATTTATTTTTTATATATAAATGCACGCTTACATATATATTATTATTTATATATTGGATTTAAAAATAGGGTAGAGGCAAATCTCACGGAAGAATGGTTCGACATAAGGAAATACAATATGTTCAGACGCAAGGGAAACATGTTGATTTGCTAGTTCTCTCACCGAAACCACTTAAACTTTATTTTTCTCTCCGTGTTTAAACCCTAACTGTAATTACCTTATGTTAGTAATTACCACCTGCTTATCTTTAACGTCGCCTACAGAATTTTGCCATGAGTATTATTTACGAGCCAAGGAGTGCAAAATTGAGTGACGCAACAATTTGATTAATAAGACAAACTGCCCAAGACTCAACCATTTCAAGTCAAAAATGCATGTCTTACCCGCCTCAGCTTGCATAAAAATATTAAAAATACAGTAGTCAACATTGTACAGGCACTAAAAACTTTAAATCAAGTGGAATAATAGAAATCTCAGACTATCAACAATCTTAGTGTAATGATATTGGATGACTTAACTGTAATTTGGTATATATATAACTGGTGGAGAATGGTCCAAGTTTACAAGAGGATTTAGGTATATATATGTAATATACATCATACATAATGATAGGTATAACGGAGGAAGGGAACAGTAAGACTGCTAAGTGAATGTAAAATCTCCGACGCTACTCACATTGTAGCTAACGAGGGTACAAGATCATGAATAGAATCAAAACCTTCAGAAACATACTTTTATCAGAGAAAGTTGAACTCAGTGAATGTAAATCTCCAGCCTATATTTTTAGCTGACTGTAATATGCACATAGAAATAAAGAATCATGGAAATCTTGTCCAATAAATTTATAGAATGAGTATCCTAAAAGTTTGAATTCCCTAGTGACCCCACATCAACTTATGAAGAAGGATTTCAGGTTATTGAATATGCCCCCATCAATAGTAGTGAATGTCTAGAAGGATATTCAGGTAGGGATATCCTCAATAAGTCTGAAACTCCCTGTCTAAATATATAAACAATTAATTTTTAGGTATATTATATCACATTACATCATTTATAATTATGCATTAATTTTGATCAGTATTATACTGTAACTGTATATCTTAAGATTAATTGTACTAATATTTTAAGTAAACTATACTCCTGGTTAATATCCTCATAAGAATGGGGTATTTATTTCTTAAGATATGGATGTGTGGAGGAAGATTAGAAATAATACCGTGCTCCAGCATACAGCAACTCAAGTAATATGTAATAACTTAATTAATAAGTCAAGTTCTGAATTTCCTATTATAATAATTGTCATAAATTTTTATACATGTTTTATTTAATTATATAATTATAAATATTCAATAAATTAATCTATGTTGGTCTTCTGACTCGGACTTTCTGAAGGACAGCTAGAAATTATAGCTCTTTCCCAACTCAATAGTCTGTCTTGTGTGTTTATGTTTTATAATTTTAGCCACAGAGGAGTACTTTCGTTTCTATATTCATTTCTTTGTGATTTTCGGATTCGTGCTATGGTTTTATGCTCATATTAAGGAAGTATAATATGTTATCATTTAATTACAATGACGAACTTTACTATAGCAATTCAAAATTTTCGGTTCACTATACGCAGTTTTTGAAAATTATATAAATTTTATTGATTTCACAATACGATTAATAGTGAAAAGAAAAATAAGTATAGAATGTTAAAAACGATTTATACTCATACCCTCTGTGCATACTTGTGTAATTATATTCCAGTGTGTTTTATACCTTACACTTGTATTCCAAGAAATAAACTTAGCATTTTAAATAATGTATTTTAACGACTGCTCTTTAATGACAGGAGTATCTAGGAGATATTCAATACAGATATTTGAGGGGTCATATATATTAGTTTATACTCAGTACTGATATTATAATATATATACAATTCCACAAGTTGTGCTCGAAATGCATTATAAATTACTCTTTCACTCGTAGTATATGAAAATATGCTAATTATTTATGATTACCTCTAATATATTGTAATCGAATTCCTTATTGAGATGTTATTGAGTGAGTTAATTTTAATATATGATTATTGATTATGATGATTGTATTCAGTTCCATCTTAATCTCTTTATGCTGAAGCTTGCGTAAGCCTTCCCACGATCTAATGCCTCTATCGGTTATTAGGATTAGATAAATGTACAGTGTATGGTAAATAGTAGACATTATGCAGCAAGAATTATATAATTATCATAAGCAAACAAGCGTTAATACTGTAACTGTTTATAGATGTATTATATTCTAGGTATCTGCTTCTTAACTTATAGCATTTTATTAATATTATTACTTATAATTTATTTATTTTATTTTTACTATATGTATTATTATCAGTTTTATTAGTGTGTTGATATATTTTTTAGAATTATAAATATTACTATATATTAATTTATATTTTATGTTATATGAAGAATTGTTCATAATATAAATAATTAAACTATTATGTGTGTACTTTAATATATATCTCAAGAAAATTTTATCATAGATTTAAATAGTGGTGATTGCTATATGTTGTATTGATTTAATTTAATCCTCATAATCTGTATAACCATAGTAGAATTCAACAGGTAAATTATAGGATCCTATTGTTATTGATATGTATGTATAGTTAATGTAGTAGAATAGAATTGTTACATTGCCTCTTACTTATTCTTGATAATTGGGATTTTTGTTATTATTTATTATATACTACCTAGTAACTAAATGATTATATGTTAATTTATATTATTATTTTTATTTGGTCGAGTCCTCATTTCATTACTCATTATAGTTAGATAATTTAATCATGGTTTTCTCACCATTGAATTCTTCGATTATAATGTAAGGCTGCGTTTGTATTTTGTTTAGTAGATCTATGATTTACAATGATTTGTGAAAATGTACTAGGTTTCCTCATCTTTTCGCTAAACATACACAACACAGGATCTTTCCTACACTTTACCAGAGGTAATGGTTTACACTAGGTAGACTCACAAATCTCGAACTAAATATTTCTATATAGTTTTTTATGCATTCTATACATTAATTAGCCCAAGAGCAGAAACAATGTTTTTAAGATATGTTATTAAACTAAAAAGTTAAAAAGCTAATATTACATTAAATATAATAGTAACCCTACTGGTAGATTAGATTTGATTTATCTCTTTCGACTAAGATAAGATCGATTTATAATGATCTGAACACAGGTTACGCAACACAATATAGAGTCCGGAGCGAGATGCACACAGAACAAGTTTTTATTGTCTATAGAAGATCTCTCTGCCATAACAAAGGCTGGAATGAATACTTGTAATGGCAGTGTAAGAAGTACATGTGAATACCGTCGTGGAATGTAGCATTGGGAAAAACGACAGAGATGTTTTCGAATGTCGTTTCTATGGCATCAACGCTGATAACACATCAAATATCCCGGCAATTATGCGAGTCGATGGTGGGGAATTGTCCAATTATAAAGAAAAGAAGCATCGCATATTACCTAGTCTAAGATTATTAATTTTTATCACATAGAACTCTGTTGGAAGGCGGAGAAAATGACGAGGTAAGACGTAAGGTCATTGTCACCTTCGAACTATTTCCAACTGCACTTGATTGATTTTTTGCAAATCAATGCTACAATTAAATTATCCAACCAAAGTCGACTGCTATACCTTGCACGATATTTGATCTTATTGAACGCTGTGTATATATATGTACTTGTTATAAAGTAAAGTGATACAATGCAAGGAAATAATGGCTTGGAAAAAGTTAAGATTTTTAGAGTGTAGAATCGAAAGACAGCAGGACACCTCGAAAATAGAAGTGAAAAATTGATAATTTTCAGTGATATTATGAATTTTGATTCTACTCGATAATAAGAATACTGGTGTCTCTTGTACGTGATGAACTTCTCATATTTGCTTATTATACTTATTGGAATCACCATTTTGGTCCATTTAATTTGAGGAGAAGAGAGGAGTCGATTACTCATCCAGAGATATATAGAGATATTGATGTGGAGGAAGCATTGAGATTATATCTTCCGGATCAGGAAGACGCGAGACAAGAGAATCTGGGGTAATAATTTTAGCTCTCCGGCCCACAACCTGTCATGAAACATGACTGGTTCGTTGGAACCGAGGAACTTATATAGAAGATACAGAAAAAGAATAAATATACGAGAAATGAGGACTTATAGGATATACCAGAATAGATAGATAGAAATAAGATCGTCAAAGGAGTAGAGAGTAGATTATATGATATATTGAATGAGAGGATTGGTTTGAGGTTAGACGAGTGATTTCTCGCATTAACTCAATTGAATTATCTATTATATATTTGTATTGATCATTTTGTTTTGCTCTTGAACAGAGTACTGTTAATATTATTACAATTCTATTACTACAAAGTACTAAATTCATATAATTTTGGGAGTTTAAAAGATTAAATAGTTGAGAGTAGTTCTATTCGCCAAGACTATTTTTGTTGACATTTTCTTTATTAGGTTTCCTCTGGCAATTATTTTAGCTCTTATAAACTACTTATTAGTGTCTGCACCAGGCACTATTCTTTAAGCAGGAAAAAGGGATTCCATGATTGCATGTACCATAAATATCTCTCTTAATATCTTTCTTTCTTACTCCTACGATATCACTCTCTTTACACCACTTCTCCTTTTGTTTTCCCTGCTTCATGTAACTTTCATACTTCTCTCATACTCATGCTTCGTTCGTCTTTCCGCATCTCTTCATACTCGTCTACACTACGAATAACGACAACTATACAATCCAAAAACCACAGCACTCAGGATAGGAGATGAAGCATTAGTCATAATCTTCTCTCAGATATCTAATATGTCAGAAAGGAGTTTACCTTAAATGAACGTTAAAAATGAAGTAGTAGTAAGTGATTGTGTGTTTTTTCAAGTACATATTTTATCAGATACAAAGTATATTCCGCGATGTAATTTAATGCGTATACAAATTAATTTAATAATTTAATTCGTTACATGTGTCAGTATGGAACTACTAATTTTACATTTTCATAATTACAGGTAATGAACATAATAAGCTAATACATTTATATATTCTCCAGGCTCATTTATTTACTTTCGTAATCAGTTGAACTAACAAGTATATGTAGTCATATTTTATAACTCTACTACAAGTATTATATAAAAGACTTGGTCCTATATATATTCTTTCTATGACGTATAACATAAAACTCCATAATGGAGCGACATAAACTATTGGAGAAATTGCTGGGAACTATCCTCTACTGCCTATGTGACGAGAAGTATATCATCTAATTGCATTTACTTACTCATAGTCTTTCTCACATCTATGAGGGATCAAAGTTACTTAAATTACTATTAATATTCCAAATGGTCGATATTAAGGTGGGTAATTTCACCAAACACCTCTTCCACTATTTGAAAAGGGAGAAGATTCTTAGTCTTACTCGTAGACATAGTGAGAATAGAGAACTCATTTTTCTAGCCGACTGATGAGTGGATTATTACTTTTTGAAAGTAAAATCTAAAAAAATTTGGGTGTGATAATATATATATATAGCTATGAATACCAATATAAAATATATTCTCAGTCCTTTGAGGATAACTGGAAATGAACTTATTCATATATGATCAAAAATGTTGACCTCAATCTAATGTTCCTCTAGGCTAAATCACTCTACTAATACAATATATCTACCGACAGATCCATATAGGATCTCAAGAAGAGATCTTGAGGGAGTAAATAGTTAGTGATCTATTTCTCATAAAAAATAGAGACTGGTGTATACTTTATGAATATTAATATCTAACCATGAGCTCCATCAGCTTTAGGACTTTTATCTCAAACCTGTGATATACATTGTGAGAAATAACTTATAATAAGGGCTTCTATCATACATTAGTATTACTACCTTGCAGGAGAAATATAAGGATCAGGGTGTAGTAGGTATTTTGAATTACTAAATAGGTAATTTTATTTGTGATAGTATATATTTTTCAGTTATAGATTTATACTAACAGTGAGGTATAAGATTATTCTATAAGACATGTGTTATTGAACTACCTCTTCAGAAATGGATTACTACTCAAATTGATATT
>JABUQX010126471.1:0-48681 GCA_015478945.1 Trachelipus rathkii | reverse complement strand
ATATATATATATCATATAATATATAAATATATATATATAAATATTATATATAATATATGATATATATATAATATATATAATATATTATATAATATAAGTATATATTATATATATTATAATATATATATATAATACTATATATAGTATATATATATTAATAATATAATATTATATATATATAATATATATATATTACTATATATATTTATTAATATATTATATATATAGTATATATTATATAATTACTATAATATATATATATAACTATATATATAATATATATATAATAATATATAAATAATATATATAAATATATATATATAATATATATATATACTAATAATATAATATATAGATATTTATATCTATATATATATTAACTATATAATAATATATATATATATATATTATAAAGTGAATACCAATTAAGAGACAAACATTTCTCGCCTAAAATGAAGAAAAGAGAATTTAACAATTCGAAAATATCTTTAGTCTTTCTCTCGTATCGCGAATAGTACAATTAACATCTCTTAATGCAGTCAAAATTGAACAAAAAGGTCGTTATAAGACTTAAAACTTTTTTTTTTTTTTCTAACACTGTAGTTCCTTAATTGTTTTTTTTAAAAGTTAAACATTTTTTAAGTCTTCTCTTTCAGCCCAGTAAAGAAAATTTTAAGATGCGCAATCACATAAATTTTTACTTTTAAAGAGTTCGGCATTAGTTTTAACGACTTTTTCAAATAGGCGAGAAACATGACTCAGGGAGTAATACAAACTCTTTAAGAACTTCACTCAGCGGAATAATACATTATGAACAAAGGATTAATCTCTCCCCTTTCCCCAAATAAAATTAAGATCTTTTTTATTATTTATTTATTTATTTATTAATTTTTTTCTTATTATTATTTATTTTTTTTTCTGCGATAATTGTGTTTTAAATACTTTTATTGCTTTAATGGAAAATGGAGAATCTATTTCTAAGGTGACATATCATTCAGTGATATTATATATATATATAATTAATATATATAATATATATATATTATATTATATAATATTATATATTATCGCTTAATTATTAATATAATATATATATATATAATAGTAATATATTAATCATATAGATATTTCGTTATCGTATTAGAGAGCGTAAATATAAATAGATAATATTATCTAGGAAATAACGCTATATACTATATATATATATATATATATTATTAATATATTATATATATATTATAATATATATATAATATACTTATAGATCATTAATATATATATATAGGTATGGAAAAAACCTGTTTTAAAAAAAAAAAACTAAAACCATTGGCTTTTTTTTAAAATAAACAAATAAACCAAGTTTTGTGTCTTTATGGGTTTTCATGCTATTTTGATGGTTTTAATGTGGTTTTCATTGGTTTTAATAGATTTAATGCAAAATATCGCTACGGAACTGGTCATACACATGTGCTTAACACAATTTTTAAATTATTTAATTAAATTTCTTTAGAATTCTTAAATTTCAAATTTTCTTCGTAACTGTAAATTTTTTATAACTTTATTATTTTTTAAGTTTTACATAAACTCATAAGAAAAAAATAAGAGGGTAATTATAATATAAAAACTTATCTGAAAAAAAGGTTAACTATTATTTTACAAAAAAAAAAAAAAAAAAAAAAAAAAACGCATAAAGAAGTTTATTCAAATTAACCTATAATGATTATACAAAATGAATTCTATTTACCTCGTTTCTAAAATAACCGAATTGGAATATATAGTTATATTTTTATATATATTATATATATATATAGTATATATATATATATATATCTAGTAATATTATATATATATAATTATATTATATGTATGTTATATTGATATATTATATATATTATATAAATTATATAATATATATATATATATTATATATACTAATTATATATATATAATATAAATATACTATATATTAATATTATATAGATACATATATACTATATATCTATATATATAATATATTTAATTATATGATATATATATAGTATAATATATATATATATATTAGTTATATATACTTAGAGAAGAGGAGAGAAGAGAGAGAGAGAGACGAGAGAAGGAGAGAGGGAGAGAGAAGAGAAGAGAGAGAGAGGAGAGAGAGAGGAAGAGAGGAGAGACAGAGAGAGAGAAGAGAGAGAAGAGAGAGAAGACGAGAGTGAGAGAGAGAGGAGACGAGAGAGAGGAGAGAGATTGAGAGAGAGAGGAGGAAGGAAGAAGAACGAGAGAAGAGGAGAGAGAAGAGAAATTATAAGTCGAAACTGAAATTATCTCATTAAATTTACTACAAAAAAAACTTAATCCCTGTTTTCAGCGTTAACCTATTCTAATGCTTGCTGCTGCCACAGTCAAAAGTGAAACAACCCTTTCACATTAGCAGTTGATGAAGTTGCTCAACAATATGCTTATATTTTATATATGACCTTCTCATCTAAATTTCGTTTGATGAATCCGCTTACCTACAGTGAAAAGTCACTGCTGAACAGAGGACTCATCAAATAGCGTACTTTTATGAATCGAGGAGAATTGACTTTTAATTTTTATATCCATATAATTCCACTGCTTTTGATACTCATCCTCTGGAAAGTACTGGGTCCTGAATTTGGTTAAAAAATATATCCAATAAGTGACTTGTTAGCCATGATATACCTCACTTTTTACTTGTATAATGTTGTCTGTTAGGGTATATTAAGTTTCTAGCTCCATCTCATATTTCAAATATTAAACATCATCACTTATGTTACGAGTCATGTCTTCTCTTGGTTGATGCTTGCCCACACTCACAAATGAGGTTTTATTATAACTTTTAAATGTGGCATCGATGGGAGTAGAAAATGAAATCCTCAAGAACTCGAAACAAGAATCATGTTTTACTTTAAAGTTGTAAATACTATATATATAAGATATATATATATATATATATATATATAATATAAATACTATATATAATATATATATATTATATAATTATATATAATCATTCTCACAAGTATATTAAAATCAGCACAAATTTTATTGCTTCATGTTACTCTTTCGATTTGAAAATTTGAGCAAACCAGATCAACATGCTAAGAAAACTCATATAAATACATTTCTTAAATATTGTAGCATGTGTTTTAAGGGTTTAACCAGGGTGGCCAACCTTTCCATACCATGCCAATTTTTTCACAAGACGAGTTCACGATTCGCCATTACAACTCATAATAAACATAATTTAACATTTTTAAATGATTTAATATTGACTAAATAGAATATCTATTACAACACATTAACATTACTTGCCATTAATGGGACCTTTTGAGCCTGTTTGGATTCCGCTAGTCTTTCAATGTTCTGGTGTTAAAGTTAGTTACTTGAGAGCAGCAGATGAATTCTTCAAATATAATCATTATTGCTCGGACCTTGATTTGCTTTAATCAATTTCGATGAATGAAATGCTGTTCACTCTGTATTTCATTCAAAACGACATATTTAACTTTTTGGTAAGATTCTAGCTCGGCGAAATGTTCTACAGGTAATGAACTCCAGAGAACTAATTATAAGGCTGCTTTCATTTTAGCTCTCAATCTATATTTCATTTCTTAATACATTGAATTTGTTTTTCGATCAATCAGTTCCATTTGTATGTTACCAGGCATCGCATACCGTGTTTTTCACTAAGTGAAAATTGGTTTACAAATGCGAAGCATGTAGTTTTCTTCTTTAGCAAAATCAAATGAAACGACTTTCAATACCCTTGCAATATCTGATTTTTCTAATATATATTGTTTCAAATTGCTATTACAGAGCACATTCACTCTTATCTTTCAGGGTCGAGAATTGACTCAAATCCTTAAATTCTAAGTTGAGAAATGACAGTTTTAATTTATTTTAAATAACTGATGCTTATTGACTAACTTGAATAATTTATTTGCCTTGTAGTTTTAAATTTAGACCATTGAGATGGCTAGTAACATCAACTTAAAAATGCCAAATCAAATAGCCATTGTGGTCAAATAATAGGGTTCTTTATCAAGTAGCATTTTCCCTGTCTAAAAAATTAGAAACACTGATTTTCATTACCAAAATCTACTCAGACCTGGCCTTAGAAAGCCAGCCACCTTCAATGAAGACAAGTCTACCAATATTCCAAATCACAGTTATTCAAATTCACGATATTCTGAATTCTCGTCTGTTTATAAATGCTCGTGCTCCTATGTTTCACACATTTTCCATTATAGCTGAAATTCCATCTATATTAAAGTTTTCCACGGGTTCGAAAACACTAGTATAATGCAGTGATATTTTAGTACAGGATGATTTAAAATTTGCCATTGACTTTACCTATCATTGACGGCTCTCCGTCAGTGCACACACACATTGATGAGCTTGCTATAATCTAATTTTAGATTTTCTAGGCATGATTTTACTTTTTCAAATATGTCTGATCCTCTTGTTTTACCATGCATTACTCAGACTGGCAAGTTTCTTCAAAGACCAAATTGTAAAATATCATCCGATTCCTCTTATACAAAATGCTTAAGCTGTGGCAACCATCACATATGTCCGTTGATTCATCAAAGCTAGAGAAAAGAAAGTACAAGAACGGACAAGGTCTTTCAGTTGCTGAAATACATCCTGAGACGAGTTCCTCGATACTCATCGTTAACTGGTCTGCCTTGATTATAAGCACTTTGTCTGCTTTCCTTCCTACTTTGATTACAAGATGTTCGCAAATATTGGCAGAACAAGCTAACAATTTATTCCCGCCAGAAAGTTTCTTTTTTCAGCCATATGCTAAAGAAATTTCATATGGCACTTCTGTAATCGCCAAGGTCATCCAACCTACTTTATCAAATATCTATTGTGCTTCTTCTGGATTCTTCCCTTTTTTCTTTAGTCACATATGTCTTTTCGTGAACTCAGACGCAAAGACAAGCCTTCATTTTTTCTTCTATGTTATTCTGATGCTGTGTTTTATAGTATCTATTAAAATCATTGTTCTTCTACATTATGTACAATGAGACTTTCACAAACAATGCAAACGGTTTTCCTGATGGACTTGCTATAAAATAGCAATTAACATTTCGATATTGTTACATACTTCTTTATATCTTGCCAGCATTTAACAAATTCTGGAAATAAAATGAATTTCGTATTCCATTAATAAATTAGTGTAAAATTTAGCTGACGGTTAGCCCAGTTAAAAGATAAATCTCAAAAGGTAGTCGTTAGGCAACGCGCCACTTAAAATGTGATCCAATGCGCCACGTTTTGGCGCATGCGCCACGTTGCCGGCTGCGCACGCGCCCCCACACCAGGGTTGGCGCACCCCTGAGTTTAAACATTGGTTTTTTAATGTGTTAAACCATGGTTTAAACCATAGAAAAACCATGCATATTAAACCATCCACCCTAATATTAATATACTATATAATATACATATATATATACATGATTTATACCTATAATATCATATATATATATAATAGTATATATATATAGTAATATATATACTATATATATATATATATATATATTTATATATAGATATCTATATTAGCATAATATATATGATATTATTATAATATATACTATATATTATATATATATATATAATATATTATATAATATATATATATATTTATTATATTTATATTTATATACTAAACTTATCTATTGCTCATGCGGTTATCTGGTTCCAGTCAAGCTTAAATCAACTTTTTTTAAAACCTCCGTTCGGAACACAAATTGTACAAATGCGCACATGGTGCGCAATGCTGTGTGTATTTAAAACAATTGCAAAGTAGATAAATTATAGAATATATAAATAAATTACGTGAAGTGCAGGTTATATACTTAGGTAACGTTATAATTGAGTTACGTTAGCTTTACATAGAGGTAAACTTTTTTTTAGGTTTTAGTATGGAAGTTGTTATATTACTATAGTTTAAATTGACGTCGTACACAGTTATCTTCACTATGAAATGTGTTCGAATCACTGCAATCGATTGCTAATATGGAGTTGAGGCAATAAGCATGCCATTATAATATATAGTATATATATATATATAAATATATATAAATATATATATATTATATATATATACATTAACAACTAGATATATAATATATAAACTTGCAAATTTACCTATAATAGTAAATATAATATAGTATAGTATTATATACTATATATATATATATATATATACTGTTATACATAAGAATTTAAGTACTAGTTATATTATATATAATATATGTATATATATTATATATATATATGTAATGTATATATAGTATATGTCTATATACTATAAATGGTATATTGCTTCCAATTAAGTAAGTCAATTTTTTAGAAACTTACGTTATCGAACAAAATGTTACAAGACGCGCCCATGGGACAGAAGCACTTTTTTTAAACATGCCATGTTGAAGTCAATTATAAAATCAACAAACAAATTACGGTCTAAGTAAGTTATAATATGTAAGTAAGGTTAGTTAGGTTACGTCTAAGCTTTACATAGATTTAAATTATTAAAAAAATATTTTTAAAGGTGTTGAAGCTCTTTAATTTACTATAGTTCTAAATTTGACTCTCACAGTTTTTTCTTACTTTTAAGAAATGATTTAGAGTAAATCAAATCGATATGCATATGAAGGTGGAGGCAGATAATAGACATGATCCTATAATAATATGTTAACCCATACAAGTAAGATTCCTATATCTATGTATCATATATATATATATATATATAGTATATATATATATATTATTATATAGTTATATACTTATGTAACTGTATTTTTGTGAACCTTTCGTGCTGACCTTTTGATTATTCAGATTTACGATATCGATATGTACGATATAATTATATATAGGAATATATTTGCTTATTATATATATGTCGAATACATCAGAGTTAAAATTTTGTAGGAATATTTTCCATATTCTATTCCTATATTATAATAACTTATATATATTAAAGTCTGTCTACCCTAACCGCACTTTTTAATGCCAACCGTAAACTTAAACGGGTAAAAGTGACACCCTAACCTATAGATAGTACGTTGCACAGCTAACAACCTAACCTAGATGATACACGTTGCACAGCAATGCAACATAACCTACATGGATACACGTTGCACAGCAATGGAACCTAACCGAGATTGATTCCGTTCCACTAGCACTTGCAACCTAGACCCGAGATAGTTAGTCTATTAAGAAACAATTAACAATATTTAACGTTTAATAAATAGATAACTCGACGAGCTTTATGAGATAATTATTGCGTAATACTTCAGGAAAGTTTTCAATTGTCAATCTTCTAGCAATCTTTTATTTTCGCCCTACAAATTAAAGAAATATTTTAAAACCACTATATTCTATATATATATATAGATATATATATATATATATATATATAATATATAATATTATAATATATATTATATTAAATTATAATATATATATTATATATTATTACAATATAGTATATATATATAATGATATATATATAATATATGCCGAAATTTGACATATATATATAAACTGACAGAGTTGTTACCTGTAAATTCTTAAAAATGTGCTAAGAACATGCACATTTTGCCATTAAATTTTTCTAAATCATTGATAATGTCGGAAAGCAAAATACACGCAGTTATTATTTAAGTTGCAATATTAATAAATATTCATATTTTAAATTCCACTCGTAACGCCTATTATCCTCTAGTGCATTTCAACAACCGTACTTTGAACATAGACCATCAGCATAGACCATAGTTGTTTGCATGAATATGGGAATCTCTAAGCATCTTAAAGCACCAACTAAATATGCAAACCTTAATACACTTTAAACAACTTATTTTTTCTTTAATTATAATCTCCATTTAAAAAAAGTATTCATATCGTAAAATTTATCAACTCAACATCATCCTGATACATTTCTTAAAGAACAATGAATCCAATATGTCGCCTTTAATGTTTATAGGAATAACATTTAACCGCCTCGGTATCTTAGGTATAATCGATTTATATCGAATTCTATCTATATTGAATTTTTCAGTATCTATTATTATTTTTTCATTTATCTCACTACCATACTATATTATATTAGATATATATTATATTACTAATATATAAGAGTAATATATATTATATATAGGTAGTGATATATATTATATATAGGTATATATAATATATTATATTGATAGATTTTGTATATGGTGAAGTGCATAAGTAAACACCTGAAAATCATAGATCTTTTCAAAAACTTATTTAGTATGAAAGGTTCATTAAATTAGATGTTGAACCGTGAAAATCCATCTGTTATTTATCTTTTTTGCATTGTTTATCATACGGAATATTAGAAAGAGTTTTTTCCCATAGTTGCTCGGATGCCGACGGAGGACAGGAGGGAAACGATATTGTTCCCCCCCCCGGTGTCACCGGCGGTTATGCGAGAGCCCAACTCTTGCCATCTTGGGTTTACCCATGCTATTCCTCAGTTAAAAACAGAATAATTTTAATTCCCTTCACACAATAATTCCGATGAATAAAAAAAAAAAAAAAAAAAAAAAAAAAAAAAAAAAAAAAAAAAAAAAAAATGGATTTCTCAATTCCTCATATATTTATGAAACTTTTCATCTAAATAAAATCTCTTGAAAAGTCTTATAATTTCGCTTTATTAACTGCAACTTCACACAAACACGACACAACACACACACACACACCACACACAGACACCACTCAACACAACCACACACACACAAACACACCACCACCATCAAACACACACACACACACACACACACACACCACACCACACACACACACACACACACAACAACACACACACACACACACACACGACACACATTATAATTATATATTACTAATTATTAATTATATAGATTTATTATATACTATAATATATATATATATTATATATATATATACTTTAATAATATTGTTAGTATACTATATCATATATATATATATAGATAAATCATCAGAGATGGCCCCGTCGCAACTTCTTTTTTAGTACCGACAACTTCGCAATTCCTGCTGTTGACCAGTCCGCAACTCGGCATTTTTTTCTGCTTCCTCAAAGTTTTTCGCTTACACCCGCAGCTATCGCAGAATCGGCTATTCTATCGCTAAATAAATTTGTTTCTATGTCTTCTATCTTCTTCTTTTGATAAATTGTGTGCTTGTAGCTTAAAAACATTAATTCTGATTAAAATATAGCTGTACAATTTTTATATCTTATTAAATTTTATATTAATAATTTATTTTTTATTTATAACCAATTAATACCAAGCTTTATATACAAGTCTAATACCCCCCTATATTATATATACTATTATATACTATATATAAATATAGTATAAATATACTATTAATATATATATATATAACTATACTATATAATAAGTATAGTATAATACTATATCATATATCAGATATATCATTATATACATTAATATAAGTATAATACTATATACATATATATATATAGCATATATTAATATATATATATATATAATCATATATATTATACTATATATACATACTTTTTATAATAATATATTTATATATAATATATATATATATAAAATATTCTATATATATTAGTATATTATATAATATATATATATATAATATAATACTTATATATAATATAGTAAATATAGTTATATCATATATAAATTACTGCAAGATACTAGCATATGCCTGTTGTAAATCAATAAAACCTATATATATAATAGTAATATATATATAGTATAATATATACTTATATATAAGGAGTAAAAGCCAGTAAATATTTATCATTAGGAGGGCCTTATTGATGAAAATTCGAAGGAATCCAAATCAAAGATACAAAGTTTGAAGTTAAGAGAAATTATTTTAATATTAAGTAAAAACAAATATATATTTAAATCGTAATATTAATAATTTTCTCTTAACTCTCAACCTTCGTACTCTGTCAAAGTTGATGCCTCGAATTTCATCAATACGCCCTCCTACTGGTACTATATCTATAATTATTATATTATATATAAAATAATAATATATATATATATATATATAATAGACTATATAAGTATATTATAATATATATATTATATATAATATGATATTAATATTATTATATAGTATATATATATATATTATATATATATATATATATATACATATAGTATATAGTTATATAATCGGCTGTAGTATTTTTAATATTTGTGAATATTGAAAGAAAATGTCAGAATTTGAACATGCGATTGCGTACCTTCAAAATTTTAATTGAAACACTAAAATAAATATAAAATTTTACAACTGTAATAAAGTAAAGAGTTTTAAACATTTACGATATTTATAATTCTGGTCAAATTACGATTATGTTGATTACTACTCGTAATACCGAAAAAAAGGAGAATGATTTGCCTCATTTGTAACCATTCCCAGGATTCAGAATGAAAAAACTAAACCGCAATGCTCAACCTCTTCCATTTTTATATAAGTTAAAAAAAGATCGATTAATATTTGAACCTACGATAATAGTTAAAAAAAGAACTTTCTTTACATTCTACCCCCTTTATAAGAATCTTGCTCTTTTTTCATCATTTAAGCCACTAAACAAACGTTTTCACGGAACACGGCTCGTATAGAGGAAGATAGATGGCGCCCTGAGAAAGTGAATTCAATTTTGGATATTTTCTATCATTTATCTTCCATAATTCAGGAGGGTTAGCGTCACCTTTTCAATTCTTTTTTTATTAGAATGTAAATGAGTTATCTACTCCCACTTATTTTTATCATATTTTATCTTAATTCTCTTGTTCATTGTCTTGAATATATAATAAATAATAATATATATATATATATATATATAATATATAATATATATATATATAATATATATATTAGTATATATATTATAATATATATAATATTATTTCACGTTGCTGTGTATCATAGATATTAAAATAGTATAGTTAGGTGGAACAATTTTATTAAATAAAATGATAGACATTCGTAATTATTCAAAGATTAATATAGAATGCGGATTTTTATTTATAAAAAATTTGTATTATGCATATGAAGATATTGACGACCATTATTAATATATATTAATATAATGATATATTATATACATAATAATATATAAAAAAATATATATATATATATATAATATATATATATAATATATATATATATATATATATTATACGATATAATATATAGATATATATATATAGATATATATATATATAATATATAATATATATACTATAGTATATTATATATAGTTTAGTTATAGTAGAATATCATATAAATATATGGACAAATGAACCTTTCGTCCTGACCTTTCGATATTCTATTTATTCGGTCTGGATTATATCGATATATTCTCTCTCTCTCTCTCTCTATATACCTCTCTTATAACTATAGTAATATATAATAAATTATATAGTATATAGTATATAATAATATATATATATATATAGTACTTATATATATATATACCTTTTTAACGGTACTGCGTACCCCAAAAAAGTACAGATTATCTCTAGGACCAAAATAGACTTTCTAGTTATAGGATTGTTAATTAGCTATGTTAATATATATATATATATAAATATATATATATATATATATATATAAAATATAATATATAATATAGTATATATATTAATAATACATATATACTATTATATAATTAATTTTATTTGGCTACTCTTTGTTATTTTTTTCTAACTACGAAGAATACCCCAAACGTAAAACGCGGAGATTGCAAGAGTCTGTGTCTCTCGCTTTCCGGGGAACGACAGGGTAGACTATTTCCCCGCCTCCGGGGAGGTCCCGAACCTCCCGTTCTTTGGATTTAGCGGTTCGCCGGCCTTCATCCCCTCCCCTACGGGTATGGAAAACGTCCCCCCTCAGTTCCCCGTCGGCTCGAGCCACCTAATTTGCCGTGTAATACCTTACAAGTATATATATTATATAATATATATATATATATATAGATAATATATATTACTATATATATATATATCTATATATATATAGATATACTATATATATATATTTAATATAATAATATATTTAAATCCAACCTAGGTAAACAAATGCCTAAAATAGAAAATCTATTTATGTTCCATAGAGATACCCTTTTTTTTTTGGGGGAACGAGGAACACGTAAAAACGGTCAATAATAGGAAAAAAAATACCTTTAACTCTTAGTGTTTTGCAATGGCGTCAAAAAAAGAGGCAAATACGTAACAATTTATAACTAAGAACTTATAACAACTAATTAACAACATACTATCGCTTATTGCAACATGACACGGCAGCTCTGAACTCTTCTAGTGTAATATTACTCCTTAGAGAGAAGTCGTGGAACTTGTCTATTCACAGAGTCTTATCCATTCTTTGTCATTAACAGCTATGCATAATCTTGCATGTATTTCACTGGTAAAGTCTTGAACAAGCTTCCTTTTTTCTATTTTTACGACTTACTTTGACGTTCACTTTCAAACGTAGTGTATCGTGACGATGTCAGTCCATTATTTGAATCATGGTTTTGGGATTTTCTCTATTCCGGCGGAATTTATTAGGACACCGGCCTTTGCATACCGGGTGATATATATATATATATATAATATAATATATATATATACTATATATAATATATCAGTATTATATATTATATTATAAATAATATATATAATTATATATTATATAGTATAATGATTATTAGTATAATATACTTATATATATATATAGTATATATACTATAGTATATATATAACTATATAATAGATTATAATTATATATTATATATACTATATAGATATACTAATAATAAGTATTATATATATATATAATATCATAGATATATATATTTATAATTATATATATATAATATAATATAATATATATTTTATAATATATGATATATATTAAATATATATAATATATATATTAATTATATACGAATATATAGTATAATTTAATACTATAGATAACATAATATATAATATATATATAAATATATTATAAAATAATTATAATATATATATATATATAGATATACTTTATTATAGTATATATATATATATATATATATATATATTAAAATATATTAATATAATAGAGAGATGATAATAGCTTAGCTATAATATATATATATATATATTAACTATTATATAATAGATATATTATATATATATATATATATAATATATATAATAATTATATACTATATATATATAAATATAATACTATATATAATAATATCAGATATATATAATATATAGTATATCTCTAAATATAATCTATTATATATATAAATATAAATATATAGTATTATATAATATATTAGTATATATAAAATATAATATTATATAAATTATATATATATATCTATATATATATAATATATATATATAATAATATATATAATAATATAATATATATATATACTATATAATAATTACTATATATCATAATAATATATATATATACTATATAATATATATATATATACTTCGTTAGAGTAACTTGGGTCATTTAGTTTTCACAGATGATTACGACCATTCCATGCAGAACGAACCATTAATATCGATTTCCCATCCAAAACATCAATTAACAACTTTATACCTCTTTCAGAGGAACAAGTGTTGATAACTTTAAAATTTCATTTTGTGACCAAACATGGTGCAACCTTCTTCTTCAACAGCCACGTTAATGATTCATACATTTAAATATAGTCCATATAAGATATTATATATATAAAATAATAGTAAATATAGTATATATATTATAATATAGTTAATATATATACGTATATTATATATTATATTATATAATATAATATATATATATATATATAATAATATAATATATATATATTATTATATATATAATATAATATATATATATTACAAATCGCCACCACTCACGGGCTGGGCGTTTATAAATATTATATATATCATATATATCTTTATATATATATTATAATATATATATATAATATATATAATATTATATATACTAATTTATTTTATTAGTATATATATAATATATATATATCGGCCAGCATCCCGAAGAGTTCAGCATGTAAATAGAAAACTATAACATCTACGGGACAAAATAAATAAATCATTTGTTATATCGAGGCTACCAATGTCGAAAGAACTTTAAAAAAAACAAACTTATTTTACTATTATTATTTATTAATAACATCTTAAATATGTAAATCTATACACCTCGCATTGTATGCTATGATTGACCGATTTGACTCCTTAGAAACCTGCGTGCAAATTAGTTCTCGAGCATTTTCTCGACGGATGCCAATACAATTTTTTTACGTAGATTTGCGGGGAAAATATTATTTTTTTCTTTTATACCTTTTAGGGAGTTCCGAGCCGAGTGGGACAGAGGGGGGATCGAAGTCCCCCCGTCGTCCCCCCGGTAGCCGAGAAACCCCGACTCCTACCATCGGTGCTTGCTCTAGGGTGTTCGTTAGTTTAAAAAAAAATCAAATTGACCCATTGCTGCTACATCGGAGCTAGCAACAGGTCTCGATTTCTCAAAATAACGTATTTTTCAACATTTTTTAACAAATTTAATTTGTAAAACCGTTAATTGTTTTTTTAATTTCATGGATGGAAAAATGTCTCCTGATGAATAAATGATATTTATTTTCTCGTAGGTGTGATACAGGGTTAGTTACATGCCTGGCCCTTTCGGGATGCTGACCTTATATAATATATATAAATATATATATATAAGTAATATATATATATTATATATATACTATTTATATATTATATTATATATATATAATAATATCATATAGTTTATAATTATATATAATATATATATATATATATATATACTAATATTAATATGTAATTATTATAATATATAATTATCTAATATAATATAGTATATATACTATATCTATATATCAATATAATATATATAGTATATAGATAAATATAATATATATAATAATGATATATATATATCTATATAGAGCAATATAAAAGGACCGAGCTCGTGTCTTTTCCCTTTTAGGACAGACGTTATCTCAACCCGGGAGCTCGCGACCCAAAACGGGGGGGCCGCAAGCGAATATGACGGTGGGGTCGCGTTGGGTCACAAAAAATAACATATTTTAATAATCAAATGTTACACAGTTCTTATTTATAAAAAAGTTACTATACTTAATAAAATAGAAAAAATTTACAGCAAAATATATGTACTAAAACCATCGTTTTTATGGACAATATACTGATATAATATAGTATATATAGTATATTATAATATATAATATAATATAGTATATATAATATAATAATATATATATATATTTAAATATATATATTAATATATATATATATAATATATATATATATTAAATATACTATATATATAAGTATATAACTATATATACCCACACCACACACACACAATTAATATATATATAATTATTATTAACTATACTATATATATATATAGATATATAATATATATATATATAATATATATATTTATATATATATATATAATAGTAAATATATACTATACCCAATAAAAGAGGCATATATATATTATATTATCTATATATATATATATAATATATATATTATTATTATGATATAATATATTATAATATAGTACTATATAATGATATATATATATATATATATACTATATATATATATATATTATATCTACTAATAATAAATTATAAAATAAGTATATAGCGTACTATATATAATATATTACCATAAATAACACATACATACCATACATATTAGTATAATATAATATATATATATCAGACTCGACTAATAATAATAATATCATATATATATTATACTACTATGTAAACTATATATATATAATATATGTATATTTATTACTATATACTCAACAAATATAGGCTATATTGCCGGTCGCGAGGTATATAACTTTATGCGTTGGGCTCTGAGGGCTGGTCGCGAGACCCTTAAAAGGTTGAGAAACGCGATGCTTTGAAACGCCTTACGGGGACTAATTTTCTCTTCCGTCCCTCCCCGTCAAGACAGTCTAACACGTTTACCTGCAAATCAGCGAGGCTGACTGTCTCTTCGAGACTCCTTAATCTTGTTCCTCATTCTCTATAGCTGTCATTATCCCGTAAGCCCGACTGCAGCCCGGGCGGGCACACCGAGGCGCAATGCATCGTTTGCCCGAGCCCGTTTGCCGCCTTCTACCGTCACGTAAAATCGTCCACAGTCAGCGCGCCCGTTGTTAAATCCCTCGATTTGGCGCGAAATTAACTAAACGGGCTGAGCTGCGCCAAGAATCTTTCGTTTAACAAACAAAATCTCCCTACAAAATCAGTGTTCGCGACATGGCTCTGCCAACAAGTTTTTGTATAATTCTATTAACTTTATATTAAGGATACTAACTATATCGTAGTCAGTTTCATAAAATAGATACATATAAATATAAGAGTATTGTTTACAATTGTTTTTTTTCTAACACTACCCATATTTCTTAACTCAAATACCAGTTTAATCAATTCATTCATGTTGTCACTCAGCCTTTCAACCACCTTCCTCAACAACACATTCTCAGCATACAGAAACAAGTAGGACACCCATCATATGCTTTACCTCTCACAGTGCCACAACAAGAGTCTAAAGTACAAGAAAGTATCATTATAAAAGGACAGTAGGCATCTGTCTATCAAGAGATAAAATAGAATGATAACAGGGCAAGGTATCTGTCTAACATTTTTGATAAATTTGAGGGGGTATTTTCGGTGTTAAAGAGGTCGTATCCCCCCACCTCACTTGCTACCCCCTAGGTGATGACGTAACTTCGTCGAAGAAGTAGTTACGTGTATGTGCCTCTAAGGGGTGCCACACACCCCTTAAAGTTTTAATTATTCAAAATGCTTTAGGCCTATTAGCCATGACCACAACTTTGGTCCGCCCCATGTAAATTAGGATTTTAATCCTTCGCTGGGCAAGGAGCTTACTAATGTTCCAGCACCAGTTAAAATTTTTCGAGTCAATATATCCCGGTAAGAGATTCCCTTAACACAAATTATTTGATGGTCGGTTTCGATCATTACCTCCCCCATCCATGTCACCCCACCTTGTATGACTAATCTCTTCCGTTAAATCCTCGTCTCATACTCAGGTGCATGAAAGAGTTAGAGGTGGGGCGTAGAGGCAGCATGGCTAGAATGTAGTGCGAGCAATGGAAGAGATTGAAGGGCGCCTTCCATTATATGCGGATATTAGTTTTGTGGTTGATCTGAAGAAGTTTTGAGAGCATTGTAGAGAGATTGCAGGAAGTGTTGGATATAAGGAAGCGTTGAAACAGTACGAAAGCGTAGCATTAGAGTAATTTTGTTTTATGCATCTGTTGGACAGTCATCCGTAGTGAATTATGCTTAGATGGTGACAGCGTACGACAAGTGTCTCAGTTTAAAAATATAGGATATGTACTAAAGTAGATAAGGGATACGGTTCTACCAGCATTCCAGCGGTCAGAGAAGCGAAAGTCTGATGAGGGATGCTAGTGCATATTAAACGTTATAGTGGATGTAACGCACCAAATTGATGCACCTGCGTACTAATATCGAGGTAGATGTTACTCTGTTCAAGTGTATTAGTAGTGAGATATGTCTGGCTAATATTCACAGAGGTATAAGATCTAAAGAACAATAGTGTTCAGATGGACAATCCTTAAGCGTTATTTAGTGTGAAGAAGAACTATAAAATGTGCGGACTATGAGCATATTAGAGAGTTCCTGGGTGGTGGAATATAAAGAGGTAAATGAAAAAAAAAAAAAAAATAATATGAAACAAGTAACGTGAGATGGTTGCATGTGAAAGAGAGAGTCCGTTTGTTAGCCGGATGTCTATAGATGGTGGTTGCTGGAATTCGACCGGCTGGATAGATCCAAGCAAAAAGTGTATGTGTTGTCCAGTAAAAGGAATGCTAGAGGCAGCAGAAATGAGTTTTGGCAGAGCGATATGAAAGGTGCAATGACGGCGGTTTTGTTGAGGTGTGCCGCTGGGTCAAGGGATGAACCCAAACACTGACGGATGCCATAGTCAAGGGTCGTCTCGGAACCCCGTGAAGCACTTAGGGTGATTTTTGTGCACTGCGCTCGACCATTCTCAAAAAATGTATAAATGGTGCCTGGCTCAAGCTGCCCTTCGACTGCTTGCGTCATCATTCTCTCTACAAACTCTTCGTTCTCCGTGTATGTTGCAACCTTACAACCCATGCATTTGAGAAAGAATGTGGGGTGTCGGTGATGGTGTTGGTCGGTCGTGTGGTGGTGTGTGGGATGATGAGTCATATGATGATGCAATGACTGCATGATGATGATTTATGAATGATGATGCTATATCTGATGATGAAGAACTATATTATTATATATATATATACTATTATAATTATAATACTATATTAATATATTAATATAATATCTGACTTATATATATATATACTTAAATGTATGATATTCTGTACACTTACTGACGACATCAAAGAGTTTCTTAATGCAACAATCGATGTTTACACTTCCTTTTTTTTTTTATAAATACACATTAATTACATTTGGCTCAGTTTTTTTATGTAGATATTAATTTAATTTAATTATTAATTATTTAATTATCAATTATCAATTATTAATTTTTTAGGTTCTTTTAGCCGTTAACAAATCCCAAATGGATCAAATTATAACTATGTTGGATTCAACTATGCTAGACGTTTTGATGAAATATATTTATCGGGGATTTGAGAGACCCTCAGAGAACTCCTCGGCAATACTACTACAGTGGCATGAGAAAGTGTACAATGTAGCTGGTGTAGGCTGCATAGTGAGGGTACTTACTGACAGGAAAAGAGTTTAAGGTTGAGCATTTAGTTTTAGCGTTTACTTTTTTCTTCCACCAACTGTGGTTAGCAAGGCCAAATATTTGTTGAGGTATTATAAATTTTAATTGATTAGATTTTATTTTATGTATTTGAAATTTATTGTGCTATATTGCTACAATAAATTAAAATAATTTTCCATAATTAGCTTAAATTTATTATTAATCATTTCCTAAGTGAAATAAATCTTCCATTTATATATATATGCTTCATTTTATATACGAGAGGGTCAGGTGCGAAGGGATGTAAGTGACAAATTTGAAAGAATTGAGATTAGTGCAGTGATGTACACGCATCAAACCATTTGTAGGCAAAGAGAAATAAAGTGATTCAATTGAGCTGTAAACTGAATCAGTTGAACTTTGCTGTTCGTTGATAGTTTTAAATTTGAATTAATAATAACCCTGTTATATTTTTCTAAATTCGCTTTCTAATATAAAGCTATCAATACCCCAACCTTTTTTTCCTCTACGCTTGGGTATAAATAAAGTGAAATATATAACTAAATTCATATTCCTGAAAGGAGTGAGTCTCCAAATAATTCTTCATTAATCTGTCACCAGCTCTATGCAAAATTTTAATGTTAAATAGTCACAATTTAAGGGGTTGTGACTACTCAAGCTTCATCTATTCAGTTACTCACGATTTGAGCATTTGTGTTAAACGCATTATTGAGTCATTGGAATATGATGATAGATTTTGGCACATTAACCCCAGTCCTTTGAATTTTTTGGAGCCTGTAACAAACAATATTTTTACTTTTATTATTCACCATTCGGGAGTATTAGCGTCACTTAGAGTTTAGCTTTTCTAAAGAAAATTAAAACCTAGTCTTTTTTTGCTAACAAGTCTCCAAACTTGGTGCTGAAAAGCCCAACAACCCCACTATGGACTTTCAATAGTATAAACGTTCGCATATACTTGTAATATATATCATTTTATAATATCGGAAGAAGAATCATGAAAATCATCATTATTATTATTATTATTATTATTATTATTATTATTATTATTATTATTATTATTATTACTTTATTATTAATTATTATGTTATTATTTTTATTTGTAATTAGTCAATTTTCCTAACGAATCCATATTTCATTAAATTACTATTATTTTTTTTTTTATTCATTATATTTTATTATTTATTATTATTATTTTATTATTATTATTATTTATTATTATTATTATATATTATTTATATATTAGTAGTCAGTAGTAATTTTTTCAATGATTAGTTAGGTAGTAGTAGTAGTATAGAATCTTTAAAATAGTTTATCATTATTCGCCTAAAAAGCTCGATCTTCTATGAATTAAAAATATTTTATTTAAAATCAAACTGTAAATTTTATAATTATTAATATTTGCGAAAAAAAAAAATTCAAGTGTAGTTTTAATCAAAGAAATAGTGGTATAACGACAATATGTATAAACAGATAAATTAACAAGCACCCATTTTGCTCCATATATATATATATTATATATAATCACTATATATATTATATATATATATACCTCTAATATATATATATTATACGCTATACTATATATATATATTATATCTATATATATATATATATATTAATATATTATATATATATATATACATACAATACATATATATGGCACAAAAGTTTACTCAAAAAGTGTCCGTTATCAGATTACTTCTCGTTTTCTACGGAAAAGTAGTTTCCGGTTATCGTTATATCCGTTTTTGTTTCAACAAGAAAATTAAAGCGAAGTGCCGTTCTCCGCTTTCTTTTAGCTTCTTTGACCAATGACATTAATATATGTATCTATAGGTTAATTTATTGGTTTGCATGTATATAAATTTCAACATATCATCATTTATTAAAAAAATATTTTACTTTATGTAAAAGACCCTAGCGCACTTTCAAGCTTAGGCCCTTTACACATCCACCAACGATTAATCATGCACACCAGCCACCTTCCTTGCCATTCACAACTTTCCTTACTACACTCTGCATCATCCCTTCCCCTATCATCCAACATATAATTTCTAAATATCTTCAAACTTCAGACACTTGTTTTCATAGCTGCCACCATCTTAACATTAACTTCACCACCGTAGGGACTGTCCTCCTATCACAACGTAACGCTAACTTTTATTCTACGTACTTTTTAAACATCTCCTATCTTACACACAGCCTGCTCATAAAATCTTCCTCTACCAATTCTCTCAAAACTCTCTTAAAATTTTGACATCGACAAAATCAAATCAATCCAAAAAGTGTTCAATCAAGAGTCTCTCCAATTGTAGCATATTTGACACAAGAAAGCTTCAACACTTCCCCGGTCAACCCCACCTCCTAATTCTTTCTAAACCTCATATATACAAATTGAATAGCCAAGAAAACATAGCACATTCCTTCTCCTTTTTCACTCCGCTATTAATATTAAGAACAATTCCACCTTTTCAACTCCATTATTATCATTTTACATCATCGCTTTTCACTATCGTCATACTTAATTTTTGATTCCATTTCAACCACCATTTATATCACCACCACCGAATACCACCAACAACCATAATATTCAATACACCTGCCATAGAGTTCCCCTACTTAATCATTATCTCATACGACCTGTACATATGTTATTGCAAATCCAAAAAAAAATTTCCCAAAAATAAACATTTATTCTTCTTCTCCCCTCATTTCTTCTCAATCCATTTGTTCATGTTAACAGATTGGATCACCACCATTCTTTACCACATCCTAGGACGCACCTATGTTTCTTCCACAATATCAATCCTTCAGTCATTAGCACATTTCTTATCGACCATAAATATCAATATATAATAATATATATTATATATAATATATTATATATATAATATATTATATATATATGTATACAAACCTATAAAGTAATATAACTTATATATTATATAGATATTATATATATTTTCATGTATTACTATCACTTAATAAAACAATTTCCCCTATATTTCCTGATGTTACCTTCTATCTCTTACCCTTATTGATTAAGAAGTCACTATTTATACTGGACTTTCCCAATCCACTCGGAACAAAATATACCCTCCAGACAACGCTTTATTACACAACTACCAAATCCAATCAAATTCACTCATCTACGCTCGCGCCTGCTTGTTCTTTTCACTCATTGTGCATTGGTACCGAGATTAACTTATCCAAATCTAGCCTATACTGGTCTACGATGAAGACCCAGCATCTTTTCACACATTCTATAAAAACCTTTTCTCAGGCTCTGGCTCATAAATAGAAATGATTCTCTTGCGTACTGATACCACTATAGCTAATGAACCTCATTCTACGCTCGCGCGAAAAATACTTATTAGTGCTTCTAAGTGCAACCATCAAACCGCCAATGGCGACAAAATGTCCACTATTCACTTCTTGAGATTTACTGCCATGTATAATAATGCAGATTTATCGCAAGTGCTCTCACCACATTCTAGATCGCAAATTCATTTCGGCTCGAAGTTCGCGAAAGCCACCGCCAGCTCCCTCATTCATTGATTATGATGCAAGATTTCCTTTTTTTTTTTTTTTTTTTTTTTTTTTTTTTCTTTCTTGAATTTTTTTTTTGTTCACGGCTTTTTTTTAATGTTCATATAGGTAATATCTTGTACCCAAACTGGGCTTAGTTACTCATGACAACAAACGCTCATGTTCAATATTATGATAGGAGTTGAACTTTCTGACGGAAATGTGCTTTGAAAGATTGCTGCATTTCTCGTTTTAGGCAGATATGCGCTATTCTGGGCAATAAGCTCCATTGGCTTGTTCCTTTGATCGTATACCTTTCAAGGCTCAGACTAGGATAATAGGTATGTATTTTTCCCCAGGACCCAAATTGCTTTAGAAGAAGGCCTTCCGCGCTGATACGAGCAAGTAGGTATTTTTGTTTCACTGGTGCATAGAAAGATTGCAGCATATTCTTTGGAGGAAATAATTGTAAGTGTAACTGAGAACAGATTTTGCATAGTTTTTCAATTGAATACTGAAACCTTAGTTATTCTTATAATAAGTGTTGGAGGATTGTGATATTAGATAGGTAACTTATACTCTGCTCTTATGACTTTCTAAATGCATAAGCGATGGAACAGCTTTGTCGTGATTTTAGGGGTCTTAATAATTAGGGGACCCTTCCTTGTCAGGTATTTCAATATATTAAATAAAAGATTTATTCTAGCTATTACCTAGGGGTGGTCAAATTGCGCACCTGGGACAACATTCTATAAACATAAAGTCTGGAAGAACCGGATAAGAATCGCTAAGACTGTCAGATGATAAAAGAAGTTCCTCATATTCGAGCTTGAGGCGAATAAAAAATGAGTCAGATGTAAACGTGTGCCTCTGATTCGAGTTTGAGGCTTCTTGTGAGAGTGAACAAAGAAAGAGAACAAGTAAGACCGAGTGTAACTCGGTTAGATTTATACTTCTAACTCTGTTTGTTTGTCTTACAATAAAAAAACTAGTCCGTGTGGATATGGTAGACGTAAGACACCCTGAGACGCAATAAGTAAAACAGAGCTAATTAATGTATTCTATCTAAAGGTCTGGTTCTGTACAAACGGTATTTACCTTGTGAACCTAGGTATTGATAATTTAAAACCTTTTAAACGAATTTCCGGGGTGATTGATTTTGTAGTGACGCAAAGCTATATCGAATTTAGTTAACCCATGACGCGCCACTATCCCTTTAATCAAAAGATATCATCATAGTATATTCTATAATAGAATTCTTTATAATTCAATTATTTATTTAGCTAAAAATTCCGAAGGTAACGTCCTTGTTCTTTATCTTCTATAAATAATTTGGTCTTGTTTTTTTAATATTATCAAATTAATTATCATTATATTGGTATTATTTTTAGTTGTCTTATACTCCAATTTTTTCATGTCTTTCTCACCTCTTCGTATATAACTTATATCAACCGCTCCATACCACTATGCGGCATCTTTATACAAGGCCCGATTTGTACTTATTATAAGGTGGTAAATTTAGATACACGGTGAATTTAAAGGTCTTACGATATATATCAATCATATTTTATTGTATGTACTATGCTATACTATACTAAACTATACTATACAATACTAGGTATCCATAAACCCCCTCGTCTTATTTTTATAATATTTTCAGCGTTTATCTCTTAATATCTTTAATCACCTGTTTCACGTACAATTAATATTCATATCATAGGGATGGTGTAACACTTACAATATATTAATAAAATATTTTAATATATTTTTAATTTTTGGGGGTGGTATATGTTATAGATTCCTCTGCCACAAAGTAGATGTATTTCTAGTGCGCTCACATACATATATAGAGTCGTCTGAATTGTCTGTTTTGATCGAGCTAGTTAATTTTCCAACAATAATGATTCCAAGATATTTAGCGTTATTTGTCCGTGGTGAGTCTCCGTCAAGTCGTGCAGATCAGTCCTCTCAGTGCATTTCAACAGTTTTTAGCCCTATTTAGGGAACTCAACAATGATACATGCTTTCATTTACTAACCGGTATTCCATTGCCGTTAGCGTGCAATTGCCTTGATTCTCAGGCCATAGTGTGACAAGGCTCTCCTCTTATTCAAGGCTCGGTATCTTTATCGCATAAGTATAATCTCTTATCTATGAACTCCTTATTTGCTTCTTTATTTACAAGTAGTCCAGGTTGATCAAATTCTGACTTAGACTCCTCTCTGATCACGTGGATACGGCTACAATAATCGTACTTGGAAAAGCGCATATCAGATAATATGTGCGATAAAATCTTAACTGGTGACAGGCCTTAGGCCTACTACTACAGGGCCAAATAATTAATACGTATATATATATTATTTATAATATATAATATATATTAATATATATATATATATATATTATGTTATAGTAATACTATAATATAATAAATTTATAATATATATATATATATAACTATATACTAGATATACTATATATATATACTATGATATGAAATAATAATATAGTTGATTCCCTATCTAAAGAATAGATATGAGACCCTAAAAGTTTATTCAAGGCCAGTCAAAACCTCTACATAAAACTTGTAATTATAAGAGGCGTGTTAAAATAGAGAGTAACTTATATTCAAAGAAGCCTGATCCACCCGATGAATAAAGGTTTCATGACATTAGTCTATCATTCTTATAATTCTATAATAGTATAGATATTATCTATTAATATTTCTATTATATTCATAATTAATTTATTTATTAATGTCTAGTCATATAAAATTGATTTTTTACAGTACCTAATATAGATATTATGAAATACACTCTCATGGCGTGTTCTTAGTTTGTTCTTATTCACCTTTAAGTTTATTGTGTGGTACGGTGCTGAGTCATGTTTGGTGTGTAATTTAGATAATTCTTTGTGTGCTAGAAATGCTTTCATTATTTCTTACTGAGTATTTACTCCAATCTTACCTCTTAATTGTGCTCTCTCTTCTTCTGGAATTTATGAGACACGTTCCGACTATGATTTTTTAGATGAAATACAAACACTTAAGGTTGACATTTCCTCACTTTCTAGTAGGACATATTCATAAAACCCATTTTAGATCAAAATCTTCACACAGATAGGGTTGTCGATCATTGGAACATATATTTATTTAAATATTGTTTATGCTCATTAGAGTTCTAAGTTTAGATCTCTCTCGCACCTATTCATATAATCAGCAGTTATTACACCCAAACTCCCGCGCTTTGTCTTAACCCTATACTCTTACAATGACAAATGTTTTAACTAAAACGATTTAAAATTTAAGGGTTAAAATTTAAATCTCAGACTTATGGAAGGTGCCACAAGAATCATGGATTAGATCTAGATATGAGGTGATGTTCAAAAAAACTTAAATTTTTATTCCCATTTCAACGTTGCTGCTTTCTTAGCTATTACTCATGAATTGGACAGCATCCACAAAGGATCGCGAGTTTCATTTTCTCTAGGCTCTGCAAAAAAAGTAGTGCAAGCAAAATAAAACGAGGGATAAAATTATCTACATTAGTAGTTGGAGCCCAGTGCCCAGACGCCTAAGAACAATCCAATCTATGGAGCAAATTACTGTGTTCTTTATATTTAATGATTTTAAACAAGTCAGAAGGTATTACAATTCAAGATTGGTAAATAACTTGGAGGACAACTACCAACTCTCAAAAGCAGGGGGGGGCGTTCTCGCAGCAAAATTACTAAGCTCTCTGGGCTTTTAGGAAGTTAGCGAATGTCTAAATCCAATTATAGGTCTCCGCTTCATTTGTTAGAAATGAATTAGAGGGTGTGAAAGGGGATCTAGTTATTGTAAAATGAATAAACCATTTCTCGCAGGCGCACTTAAATTTCTAAAAAAAAGTATTGGAAGTATCAATAATGTACATCAAGTTTTAAAAAATTAAACTCTTTCTAGAATAATAAAAAGAATAAGAAATTTTATTAATAACAAAATATATAATCAAAAAAAATAAATAATCAATAATAAATAATAATTTTAATATATAATCACAATTAAATAATAATAATTACATGGTAATAATAAACAACATACAATCAATATAGAAAGAGCCAATACCTCAAAAATCCTATTTTCCTTTCAGCTACCAGAGATTGGAACTCCGAGAACTTTCAATCTAATAATAAGCATATTGGATTTTAAAGCAAGAACAGAAGAGGAAGGAAATCAGCAAATTTAGAGAGGAAGAGGTTCATATTCCCCTTATATTAAAAATTAATTTTCAAAAATATACATAATATAAAAACTTAACAAACAAATCTATTAGATTCTTCTCCCAAATATTAATGTACGATATTTATGTCAAGACATAAAAGTCAATTAAGTAAATTTAAAAACCCTACTTTTTATATCTCCCCCCTTCACTAAATTTCTTATATTATTTAAGATATCGATTTCTCTATATAAAGCACATACAATAATATAAAGATATACTATACGATACTATGCATATATCTATATATATTATATTAAATATATATATAATATATACCCTCTACATAATCTAGATATAATATATTATCCATATATTAATTGGACTTTCGAGATCTTCCTCTTTAAACGTTACACTATCTATTAATAATAATAAGTTTTTTACTGCGAAAATTTTAATTTAAAAATTTTATTCAACTTTAATAATTTATTCCAAAATTTTACATAATAATAAACTTCTTAATCAAAAGAATATAAGAAATTTATGTAATAATGTATTATTTAAACTTATATGAGAAAGAAAAAAAAGGATTATGCTTTATGAGTATTCCATTTAGCACGCTTCTTCACATAACTTTCTTTGTTATTAAGCCAAAATATATTTAAACAACTCATTTATCCTGGGATTGGATTTTGCAAAAAAAAAACAAATAAAAAATATTTAATGAAAATAAAAATAAACAAAAAAAAAAAAAAAGGGAACGAATCAGCCACACACGATCATATAAAACCCCCCACTACAACAAAACCCTATTCATAGTTTTTAAAAAGCATGTAGCGAGAAACGTTTCAAAAATCACTTTGAAGAAAATTAACAAGAAAAAAAAAAATTAAAAAAAAAATATAAAAAAAAAAAAAAAGAAAAAAAAAAAAAATAATATAAACAAAAAAACAAAATAAATAAAAACAACCACAAAAATAAAACAGATAAATAAAAAAAATATAATGTGTACCAATCTCAATAAACAAAAATCAGGAGTACATGTTCATATAACACGATACAGAACACAAGACAAAAAGAAGCTAACGATAAGAATTTCTGAGTTGAAGTGACTCTCAATGATTACATATATAAATTTTTTTAATTTTTTTAATTTTATTTAGACTGCCAACAAATACATTTTTATCAAGGAGTTAATGAAATATTATTATAATTTACAAATTGAAAAATCAAGTTATAGATATTAATTAGGTATATTAGGTTACGTCAACAGCTTTTATCTAACTTTTTTGAAATAAAGGTAAAAAATTATTAAACAACCATTTAGTAAAAGGCTGGATTTTGCCAATGGTTTACTTAGTATTAATGTTATTATATAGAGTAAGAGATAATTATTTATACTGTACAGTGTACAAGCTGTGCATGCAGTCAAGAAAAGTTCCAATTTCGTAATATTTTGTAATTCTAATTTTCTTTTACTCTCATGATGCAGAGCTGAGGAATAGGAGCAGCAAGGTATTGGTGGAGGCAAATAACGAGTGTAATTTTTTTATTATTTGTTTTTTTTGACCCGGTGTCGGACCAAAAAATAATTAAATTACTATAATTTGAAATAAAGGGATTCCGGAACCAAAACTGATTTTTTCTTTTCTTTGGGCCAGAGTCGGAGTTGGGAAACAAAATTTATCATCTCCAGAGCTCCGTTCAAAATGTTCTCATCTATATATGATTCAGCATTTTAATTTCAAAACTCAGTTTGCAAGCGTTTAAACTCATTGGAACGAAAACGAAAAATGTTTAATAAGCTTTTAAGATAACGATTCCTTAATTTATAGCTTTTACTTACGTTTAATAATTTTCCCCCCAATCCCTTTAATCAACTTTTTCCCTCACCATCACCATCAAAGTTAAACTATAACAAAATAAATAACACTAGAATATTTATTTTAAGTTTCATATGGAGGGTTTATAAATATTTCCGGCAAAAAAATTATAATAATGGAACAAAATATTATATTTATAAATATTATGAAAAAGCAAGAAACACATAACTAAATTTACCTGTTAGAAAAAACAAAATAGTCTTTTTTTTTATTTTTAATTACAAATAGCTCCGATTAAACCCTCTCACATTTAAAGTTGCGTTTTACACAAGCTAGAATACAAAATTTGAAAGACGTGATTTAAACCTTCAAAACTTAATCAATTTCAAATATAGCAACTAATAGTTCAAAGTAGAAAAAGATTTACATAACAATTCGCTGGCCACTGACTAAGATACAAGTGGAGTTCCCAATCTCTTTTTTTCAGTGGGCCTCCCCCAAGAAATAAAAAGTAGATTAAACAAAATCTCGAGTTCCTTCTTCCGACGGTAGTAGTATGAACATTGTATAATAGTAAGGTTGTGAGAAACTGTAGGTATACCTAATATACCGCCTATATACGTGGTATATATAGTATAGATATAGTATAGGTATAGTAGTAGAATACCCTATATACTCATATATGTACGTAACTAACCCCATATATATAATAAATTATATATCTACATAATAGTATATAGCGTATTATATATATGCTACGGGGTAAAGACCCTTTCCTACCTCAGTGAAGTATAGTATATATAGTAGTATAATATATATATAGGACAAAGTTACTTTAACGCCCACACGGGACGGGAGCTCTGAAGGAAGAAATGATAAAAATTTATTTCCAATCAAAAAAGAATAACATGATTTATATAGTGCACATCTATGATCTACAAAAAATACTTAAAATTATAGCCTAAAAAATGTTTATTGTTCTAGTAGGTCTGAATTATTATATTAATTTTTATTTTTCTATCTATTTTTTATATTTTTTTCTTTTAGTGATAGACTTTGTGTATTCTTAGACCCTTTTCAGAAATTATATAGTATATATTTGTTATTGGAAATTTTAGCTTTAAAGCTATATATATTATCGAGCCGACGGGGAACACAGTGAAGTGGGGACTACGATTATTTCTCGGCTCACCCTCCAGTATATAGCGGGGAGGGGCGGTTAAGGAATACCCCCCTAGGTACGAAGCTCACCAAATATACCAAGATTAGGGCGGGTTCTACTCAGGTAAGTACTCCCTCTCGTCAAGGTAATAGGGGGAAAGTTACCTATTATAATCACTACGTAAGTTCCCCGGTCACTATTATAAAAGGCCGAGGTTTAACGGACCACCGCTCCTATACCATTACTGGTTGCGATAATTCAACCTGGGGGTTATTATTTCATTTTAATACAATATTTTCTTCACGTACTTAAAATTTTTTACCAGGGATTACCAAAAAAAAGTATTCTTTTCGCTCTCTTAACAGTGAGTTTTTGAGAGGTATGATGTTTTTTTTTTTGTTTTTTTTTTTTTTCATTTCGACCCTAAAACGTCTATTTATGTATCATAGAGGCTACCTGCTGAAATTTTTTTTTTGATCCGAGCTCCCGTCCGTGTTGTATATACTATATTAGTAGGATATAATATAGGTATTATATTATATAGTATGTGAGGCGTCTAAGGTACTACCTTTTACCCATTAGCTATATTTTAATATTATATATATATATATATATAAAGGTGGGCAGATTAACCGCGTTAAAGCGTCATAATCAGTCAATTCAACTCGTTAATATGTTGTTCGGTTCAAAACTTTTGAACGCTTTCGTTGAAGTTTTCGAAAAAAAGTAACGGAATTTATTAACGAGTTACATTTGTGAGTTAACGTTAAACGAGTTAAAATTTCCCCTACACCCGTTAACCGTTATCTTTTGTTTTTATGTGCCTATAATTTCTTATCCAAATTTTATATTTATTATTATTCGATTTCGATAAAGATAAACTTTTTTTATTTTTCAAAAAATTTTCCTAAAAAACTCCTCTCAATGGCTCAAAATGTGTTTATCTTTTCACGAGGTATTATCCCCGGTTAGGGATAATGAACGATGTTTTCTGTATTGCTGTTTTCATTTTCTTATGGTTTCGCTGAAGGAAAAAGAAAAGATAGTAACTGTTGACCGTTCAGTTGAGTCATTAACTTCTTTTCGTTCGTTACTTGAACTTGCTTCTTTTGTGACTATTGGAAAATATAAGAAGTAGGCTTAATTAAGCGTGGGGTGCAATTTTAGGGTAAAAAAAATTACATATTATAGTATTAAAACTGTAAGTTTGGTATACCTAGGTTATTTGGTACAATAATATTACTAAATACAGTATTTAATTAAAGGTATTTACGCTTTGGATAGTATTCAGGTTTGGCAAGCTCGCCAAAATGTAACTCCCTGAAGTCACCCGATTCGTGCAGGTCAAAGCTAAATTTTTTAAGTTACGTTGGGATAGGCCTTCTAACGGGTATCATAATTAATATTGTTAGGGATAATTATTATTATGTATTATTATTATTATTATTATTATTATTATTATTATTAGATTATCATATTATTATTATTTATCTATTTATTATTTATTATTTATATTTTATTCTATCTATTATTATTATTATTATTATATTATTATGAGGATTAAGATCTAGTCGATTATAATTATTTTCCAGCAACCAATCTAGAACAAATATTTGTGAACAAATTACTAACCATTTATTACTATTCCTACCATTATTTTGAAGACGAGTCACTAAGCATCGCTAAAACCTAGTAAAAACAAAAAAAAAAAAAAAAAAAAAAAAATAACAGTTAAACGCATTAACTGAACGTTAACTTCCGTTACAATCTTTACCGATAAACGCTTTTATTGATTAACGCCGTTAATTTTTGTTTGTTTAATGATTAAGGATTAACTTCAGTTAACTTTTTATTCAGAAAGTTCCACACACTTTGAAATATAGCCTATATATATATACCTATATAATATATATTATTATTATATAAAATATATATATATATAATAATTATACATTCTCATATAGTATATTATATGTGTACTATGTATAAATATATATATATATTAGTATATATATATTATAATATATACATGGGCGTGCAGGGGGGGCAAGGGGGGCAACTTGCCCCCCCCTAAATCTTGGCGAAAATAAAAACAATTGTTTGCCAGACGACGTTTGTAAGGGTTTAAATTATTAAAAAGGAACTGAAAAAAAAAATACTCAAACAATTTATAATTATAGCTATAAGTAGTAATTACTACTTAATAACGTATTATATTATTTTCTCTAAAGGTTAAATGTTGATTTTCGTTCAGGTATGGGGGATCTTAAGTCAACTAGTTTGTGTCATTTTATACAGCTGGATTTCTTCTGACATTATTCTCTGCTAGAAACTTTCAGATCATGTATGTCGATAGCATATGGCGGCTGTCAAAGCTGTTAAATACAATCACGGAGGCGTACCCGATTGAATCATTATCAGACTGCAAGCGCAACACATTTTATTAAAAAACAATATAGCAGGAAAAATAAAAAGGCAAAGAAATATTTGAATGACCGATAAATATATATATTCTATAAATAAATATAAATTATATATTAATAATATAAATATAATATAAATATATAAATAAATATATAATATAAATAAAATTATAATATTAATAATTACAAATAACTACTATTTCTAAGAAAAAATACACACGATCTATACATAATATAAGTATACTATATATATATGCATATATATTAATATATCACTCAACTTTGCCCCCCCTCTAAAGGAAATCCCTGCACCGCCCATGAACTGCTTAATAATATTTAAAATTTATATTATAAAAATTAATATATATATTTATATATATTAAATAATTTTTAAAATATTATATATAAATATATATTATAATATATTATAATATATATTAATATTAATATGATATATACTATATTAATATTAATATAATTAATATAATATATAATATACCCATAATATATATATATATATATATAATTATATATATATTAATATATTACGAAATTCCATTTTGTTTAAAAGTTACAGTAATAATTTTTTATAATTATAAAGAGAAAATAAAGTATAATAATAATAATAAATATTATGCTTAAGAAATAAATAAATATTTACATTTTAACAACCATTATTTCGTACATCTTAAATAAACAAAAGCCTAAAATAGACATGACTTTAAAAATTTGTAATAAACGTTGAAAAATTGTATTTTAAGAATAAAAAATTTTATATGATATTATGTTATTATAATTTTTTTTAAATAAAAAATATTTTTACAAAGCGTTTTTATTCTCTAATAATAATAAATAATATAGGAAATAAGAATAAATTAGAATATATTAATTTTATTTATAAAGATGTTATTATAATTAAAATTAAAAGTTAATTCATAATAACTTAGAAAAAAATCTTAAAATCTTAAATCTTGCAAGCTTCAAATATATTTTTATTAAGTAGTATTTCAAATGAATTTTAGCAATTTTATATTGTATATAATCTATAATGTTATTTATATCTTTAGTTTTTTTAACATACTTGCTACGTATTTGTAATTTCAATATTAATATACACTATTAAGAATTTTTAAACTTTTTTTGTAGTAAATATGAAGTTAAATCCGTGTTAGTCTACCTCCTATAATAAAAAATAAAGTTATATATTATATATATATATAAAATATATTATGTATAAGATATATTATATAATATATATATATTAATATATATAATATAAATATAGTATAATATATAGTAATAATAAGTATATATATAATATGGTAATTATAAGCTTTTTTATATATATATTATATATATATATATATATTATCACTATATATATATTATAATATATATACTATATACAAGATATTCAATCAATATATATAAAACAACCCGTACGTATTTATAGATATATATTTAGTTATTTTATATGCTTTAAATATATAAATATAATAAGTATATTGAAATGTCAGATATTATAATCAAATTATAAAATATTAATGTTTTTGATTAACGATGATGTAATTGAGTTATTTGATATAGCGGGAAGTGCTCGATAAAACTGACCATTCGTGTGCCAACCTATGGTGTTAAACTATTATATCTTTTAAATGGAATGAACGGCATATCCCTCAGTGCAATAAGATGAACATTAAAAAATATAATATCGATTTACTAATTTATGTCAAAGAGCTCAAACATCTTAGTTTTTGGTTCACGGAAAAACATGTTTGGCTAAATTATATTATATATTGAAAATCTTAAAATACCTTCATCTCAATTCATTTTATCTGTTTTCAAATTTTCAAGAAGTTTCAAATTATTATCTCATTATATTATATATTTTTATTAATTATTATATTTATTATATTAATTATCCTATTCTCAATTAATTTAAATATTATTTATTTTTATCATTATCTATTATTATTGATTATGTGTTATTATTATTATTATGATTATATTATTATTATTATTATTTTTTTTGTTTTTTTTTTTTTTACAGCCTTCACGAACAAAACCCTAATCACTTTCAACGGATTCGGGGCCATAAAATAATAACAGGAAAATACCCACCTCAAATATGCCCTCGATCTTATACGCATATCTCTCAGGGTAGCGCATGCAGGTTGGCTTTTAAAGAGGGGTAAGGATTAAGATAACAGTAGATTGGAAAAAACAGCAAGAAAGGGGCAAGGAAATCCCACAGATTACATGAATATCGCTTGTGAAAAAGAAAGAAAGGCAACTGGCAAAAACGAACAATGTCCGGGAGTTTTTCTAATACTTCACGCCAATGTTCTATTGCGAGATGAAGGCACCCCTTGTGATATTACTGAGGGTGACGCAAGGGGGTGAACGCAAGTTGGGGTGAGAATGCAATAAGAGGTCAGCTCCCTCTCAAGCTATCTGCCGCATGTAGTACCTACAGAAAAGATGATTAGATGCGCCAAAACGTCAACATCGCAGAGATAGAGAAGTCAAGGGAGTATTAGAAAGAATGGGACGGACCAGTGTTATTAGTTACTTCATTACTTTATGGTGAATATCATCAATTTCAACCCTTAATCCTCAATATGAATGAGTGTTGGGGGCCTGAGAGCCCCCTCACCAAATGTGGTAGAGCAGTACTACCATATATATAGGGGTACTACTAAATAAATGACCTTATAATAACTAAGGATATATATTAAAGAACTGTTCAGTGTTAAGGTAAAAATAATAAAATTCCTCGCAAACCTTAGAATAACAGAGCTCTCAAGTATCATCATTGTAATTCACATCATTTACATTACAACCTCAATTTGCTCTAAATTATGACAGCATCATAAAAGACTAGATTTGTATTTGTTAATTGCTTGACACTTCAAAGAATTTTAGTTTACACTAGGTGATAACGATTATAGTAAGCATTGATTCAGAAGTGAAATTATAGGAATTAATTGTTAGATAGTAGTTATATAATTGACTTGTAAATATATTAGAGATATAGTGAAAGATATTTTATTCTTACCAAAAGAGATTTGTTCAAGCGGCATTTAAAAGAGTGGTATTTCCTCGAGACGGATCCCCCATGTTGAAAAAAACAATTATGAATTGTGACTTATATAGAATTGGTTTAACTAACCCGAAAACATATTGAAGATAAAGAAACACTCTCAAACCATGTATTGAATTACACATATTTCGCAAGAGATTAGAAGATCTCAGTGTGCTATGTGAAAATATAGTCTGAAGGAATTTATTAAGTGAATTGGCTACGTGCATAGATTAGTATTGTCTCAAATATAGATAGAATATAGGGTGACGCAAAGTAATATATTGATAAATAAGAAATAAGATGGATAAAATAGAAAATGGATGTGTGTTCCAGACTTTACATCTCTTCGAAGAGATCACTTATAATTATAAAAATTTTGAATAGAAATTATTGGGTGAAGATATAGTAATAAAATTAGTATTAGGTTGGTAATGCTATCTTAGAATTATTTGTTGACATTCGAAATCTTCCTAACTTGGAAGTTGTTGATGAAGATATTAATATAATACTAAGAATACCTATGAGTGATACTAGAAAAAATATTAGATTCGAAAGGTAAGGGTAAATATAAGTAAGGACTGCTCTATAATCGAGTGCTGAATATTAATTTGAGCTAAGCGAATGGTGTGATGAGATAAAACTAGTAACAGAGTATAGGACATAAAGAGAGAGTAGGAGATAACCCAATAATGAAGGGAGCTTTATATAGAGTGAATAAGGCAGTGAGTACGTTGCAATTATACACCGGTCAATACAAGTTATTAGATATTTGTACCAAGCGCCACATATAGTCTCAAGGGTAACATCTACCCCATTAGTCCTATATGGCCAGAAAGACCTAAATTTAAAAATTAACAGTTAGATAGGAAATTATGTGATTACCAGTTTGAATCTCGAATGCAGTCAAAGGCTCATACTGATTGATCTGAAACGAAGGGAAATGAAGACTCTCGATTAGACCTCAAGTTAAACAGATGAAGTTAAGAATTGAGTTTCTTCAAAGACATTTTAGATAGTAATTTAAACAAATTGAGAGCTTATATGGGTGAGTTTGATAGTGTAATTTGATAAGGGAATTTACAGAGACTCGGGCTACTCTTATTCTATGATTCGGAAATACTTGTAAAAATATGACTCGATTAGACTTTATCCAGACACTTAGAAGTGAAAGTGAGATAATTAACGAATTATAAGTAAACATATTAAGAGGAGTAGAGTATTGAACAGTTGGGATATATATTAGGCTATTCAGACTCAGATAATTATATAAACTAACTCCTCCATATTTTCTAATCAAGGGACAGAGGTGGGATACGCGATGGCTCGCGGAGTCGCTCAGTAGGGCCGTTCCTTTTGACGTTCAGGTTCGAGATGGTGATCTCAATGCCGAATCCTGTTTCATGCACAGACAGAGTCGCCTGATGAGTCTGAGAGTACGTCATGGTGAAAAGACAGAATAGCGGAAACCTTAGAGGATATACGGAACGTCGGAGTCGGGAGTAGCAGGAGAGGGATGTGTGTACCTATGATCAGAAAATAATCGGTTCTGGGAGTCGGGAAGTTACGGAATATGAGTCGATGAATAAGAAGAGGAAAACAACGCACGCATCTCTAGTGCCGTATTCTCTTCACAGAAAAAGCAAATAGTATTGGTTTGCATTACAAGGAACCCTCTCTCACGCGCTCCTAAAGAAATTGTAGAAGATAAAGAGGGTGGAATATAAAGTGCAGTAGTTCTTTACATAAATTTTAGTTACGAAGAATGAGTTCTCTGTTGCAGAATATTTTTTTCGTGATCTCTAGTACAGTTCTATTTTGTGTTTCAGTGCTGTGGAGAACCAAGTAGGATGTGCGCTCATTCTTTAGATTTTTAATATAGTGATAGTTTAAGCCGTATAATATAGCCCGGTTATACAACTTGAATGTCCCTAGCAACAGATTTTAACCGAACTCACAATGATATAGTTAGTAAAGTAGGATAGGGTGACTCACTCGAAATAGAGTGTTTTTTTACATGACCTCCGAATAATGCTTGGCGCTCATATGTGTACTCTTATCTCTGTGTAAATGTGGGTCTTGCTGCACACTACGAAAAATTCATCATCAGCCCAGCAGATGCTATTCAATTATCTGAACAAAGTAGTAGAAGAATAGCTCAACGCCTCAAGTTAAAATATAACATAAATAGCTGAATTATATTGTGAGAAAGATGAAGAAGAGTGACTCTACCTAAATGAAATATATAAAGAATTGCAGGTAGCTAAAAGAATTGAGACGCACCTTTCAGATCATCCATTCGGCGGAATCTCATAGATCCTCTTTCCTTGTTTCAAGATCGACCGATCTAAGTCGTTGACGCTCACGCGATTCTCGCTCTGCGCTGTATCAAAAGACAAGGTTCATTTCAAAGAGATAATTTGCAAAGCAAAACGAATAAAGCAATTGTTAGTCAAGACATTTCTAAAATTTTTCCCGCCTCCCCTATTGTTGCAATGGCAGTGGATTTAGTGTGAAAATATTTAAGTGTTTTTTCGCGAGTGTTGATAGGACACGTGCGAATATGTGGTAATATCTAGCTGTCTCTACGCACGAATCAAAGTAATTAATTAAAAAATTTAATAAGATTGTGTGTCAGAGTAAATATCAAAAGGAACGGAAATAGTGAGTTATACTGTATATTAAACTAGTGCGGTAGAGAAGAATTAAAGTTAATAAAGATGAGTAGTTATACAGTTTGAATCAAATAAGTTCTCAAAAGATAATTAATCAGGTTTGATAACAAATAATTATTTTATACTTTCGATTATGGCGGAGGATTTGTCGATGTATAAGAATTTATTGGTTTGATGAGCGCAAAAGGTGATACTCGATTGCTGGATGTATTTACTTGTAGTCCCGGTCTATACCGTCTGAACTATAGTGTAACTGCTGTTTCACCAGACATTGCCGTTTGTAGAAATACTTGAAAATAGTTTTGGCCTGTTCCTCGGCCCATCTACTTAGGAATGATACTAACTAAAAGCACTATATGATACCATACCATCCATATCTACTCAATGCCTATGTTGTAGTGTTAACGTTAGGATAACTTCTTCACCTAATTATAGAAAGGTACCTACGGCTTATTGGATCGGGGAAAATAAAGTATATAACATCTCATTGTAGATTTAGTATGTAATCGAAAATTAGTATCAAATGAACACTGCAATAACACTCTGTTTCCATTTGGCGTAAAGCAATAGCAGAAATACAATAAACGATAATAGTATAGATTATAGTGGAGAAAAGATTTAAGCCCATTTAGAAAACATCTAAGTTAGGTAAGATACGAGAATCTCGAGAAACGTGATACGGGGTGTTAATTTATGTTACATTATGCACAGACTAGTCCACCTATTCTAAGTTACAAGGAAATTGTATATGAAATAAAATGTAATTTTGATTGGATAGATCATTTAAGATTTTTATATTATAATAAGTATATTATAATAAGATACCCTGGTTGTACTAGCTGGGTCTTAGACATTAATAAAATGTTATTAGATTAGAGAGTTTATATATAGTGAACACAGTGAGATTTAGCGCGATCTCCTGCCTAACTTTCTTTGAATCTATTATCCGTCTCATCGTCTCTGGTCTCATACTCAAAATATTATTATCAATTCTTTATAATTAATATTATTTCTTATATATACTCTATTTAGTATTTTTACTACCAGCAAGTTTAATACAATTGTGCTATTAAAATATTAATTATATATTATATCTTTACATGATATATATTTAGATATAATAAATTTCCTTCCATATATTCATCTATTATAATTACTTATATCTAGTTCTCTAATCTAACACTAAGTATGGTGATATAATACGTTTCAAATTATATAAGGGGAACACAAGTCGACATTGCGTGGGCCCCTACTTCCCGGCACAAATTCCTTACTCTTCCATTTCACTAACTTATAATCGCTTTATTCTGCACCAAGATTCCATTAACGTACATCAGCCATCAACAATCTACACCATATGTACATAAACAATTTACTAACTCGGTATGTGACCACTCAAGTTGTCTTCTCAGCAAATCTCCGCTATGTTTTTTGATGGATCTATATTATGAAATTTTTTAGCGTTATATGTGCTTTTGACGTATAGCCTCTAAGGAGTGATGCAAATCCAAATATATCACTACGTACATAAATCTCTATCAAACACCACTGCTTTTCACTCCTGAGCAAAACAAGTTCATTTGTATCATGGAAATCACACACCAAAAAGCAAATTTAGCCTGACTCATATTTAGATTACATGGCAAACTCTAATTTATATTATGAAAAAAATATATACAAAATCTGACATAATCTTTATTTAATCTCTGATACAAATATATAAAAATTATCTTAACTTTTAATTAATCTTATTTAATTACTTATTTCATACCCTTATTTTCTAATAATGTGTAAGTAATGTGGATCACATGACATAAGTTTTTTTCTAAACTCTTGCACTAAGTAACTTCTACCTTAACCTAAACCTACTAATTGATATTTTTAATTATTTCGAAATAATATTGGTTATTCTTTATGTTATAGTATCGGGTGATCCTCTATGGTACCCGATTATATAATATATATTATTTTATATCTTATAAATGGAATGAAATTAAAATAGAATATTTTATAATAAAAAAAAATAATAATAAAATGAAATGATAATTTAAGAAAATTTCTTAAGGATTATATAAACTAAGAATATATAATAAAGAAAATATATAATATGATCATAAATTATTATTATATGTTGGGATAATAAATTGGTTTAATCAATTAATATAAATGTTAATATAATATTAATATATATATAAAAGTATAATATAATATATTTATAATATCCCTAATTATTAGATATGTTAATTTAATATATATATTTGATATAACCAACTAGTGACATACTTTACTATCTCAGAGTACTAAATATAATAAATGTTATAAGAGTGGGGCTATACTGTGAGTACTATCAAATACGAGTGATAAATTATAGTTATACTCCTCACAGGACGGGCGTACGTTTCTTTAGCTAATACTAACCCCCCGTATATTAATGGGAATTGGATTATGAGAAGAGACGCGAGAAATACTATTGTTAAAGGAACCCCAATGCTCGCAAATAGTCATAATTATATCCAAAGAGACAGTATGGTATATAGTGATACTGAGTATCTTCCAAGTGTGAAGGACCGGCCTAGTTAGTTAGTTGAGATGTAAGGAAATCTCTATTAGATTTAATACTTCATGATACACCTCTCGCAGTTCCCTCGTTAATCATATTATTTATATGAAAGTGACTCGCATATTGAGTTGTCCCTCTCAGTGAGTTATAAGTCGGGTTTATTTTGACTCGTCTCTATCTTAAAAATAATATTAATTGGTTGCTCCTAACATATGCGTATAATACTAGGTTCTATTATTATTATAAACTTTCTATATAACAAGCAGCCCTAGGAAGCATGGTTATGACATATTTCTTATATTGAGATATATAATCATGTAGACATGTAACATATTTCTTATATTGAATTGTTTAACAACAAGATTTTAAAGCAAGTAATCTTATAAACCCTTACTTTCAAATCTTCACCAATTGGGTTATAATATATGGCTCTATCTTCTCATAATAAACACTTTAATTTTCGTGATGTATATTAATATGTTTATTATATATATATTAGTTAAGATGTAATATTAATTTTTTATGGTCTGAATGTATTTTATATAGCTCATATAAAATGTATCAAAATTGTAATTATTCGTTTATATATTTATTTATTACTATTTATTATTATTTTATTACTGTCTCTAAATCAATATCAAGACTTTTACTTGATCTTATCTAAATATCTTACATCCTTATTATTCTAGTATCCTAGAGTAGCGTCCTAACATCTAAAAAAGTATGAATTATTTATAGCTTACCGAAATCGAGGAATATTCTTCCGATGCCGGTTGTGTCGCTGATATAATAATGAATTTTTATTTAGGACAACACTTTATTTATTTGATTTCTTTTATTTACTATTTATCGCGTAAAGTCAATTATTCCTGTCTTTTTTAAAATTATAATTTAATTGTATTGAAAATACAATTAAATTAGTATCGTGATTAGTATATCCACCCTTCAGTCGGAAACAATGAAATAAGTTATAGATGAGTAGTTATCAAATAAATAAATTATTTCTATTATTTGTAGTAAAAGCTATCATAAAGTGTTATATATAATTTTGGTAATCTCAGTCTTAATTAATCATCTCTCATGTACATCAGTAATATTTCCTAATTTTCGTGCAAGTAGAAGAACTGTTATAATAATTTGGTTCTGGTATGATTCTCTCAAAAATGCTGTAAACAATTCGTATGCTCGTTCTGACTTATAATAGTGAGCTTAAAGTATTTCATTTTATTCTTTATATTTTACATACTACATAAATTTTATTATTATTTAAAAATTTAGAAAATAAATATATTAATTTAATAATGCTAAAATATTATTTCTTAAATTAATTAATAAACTAATTTTATACTCTCAATCATATTTTAAATATACGAAATAACTATTTCAAACTGATTATCTATCAACGATATATAGTAATAACAGAATACTAACTAAAATTTTTTATCTTAATATATAAAATTTATACTTATAAAAGATAATTCTAGTATAATAATGCACTTAATAAATAATGAACGAGTATATAATAGAGTAAAATAACATATTGTATGTATCTAATAATAGGAACTAACTGGTATACTGATTCGATACATAGGCTCAAAATTAGTAATAGGATAATCAACATTCTTCAATATTCTAACAATTAACTCTCAACTCTCATCCTCTTATTAAAAAGTGGCTTCCACTAATTTAATATCAACTTCAGAAAAAGTCGTGTTCTATACTTATATACTCCTCTTGCTTCATTCCTCTTAAGTTCAAAATGATCATTATATTTCTTTATTATTTTTAAGTGTCATACATCTTGGCCTATGCATTACTTACATCTTAACATACTCACGCACATATCCCCCCAATGGCCCTTCACTTTCGAGGAGTAGGGTTAATAAAAATATAAGGTAAAATAGTAGAGCCTGATTATGCAACAAACATCAACACTAAAATATCTTACTTAAAACATGAGCCTCCCTCTATAGCGCTCCAACGCCCGTCCTCGTACGAAGCCTAACTCATAACAAACTAACCATATCCAATAGCGATAGTGCCAAGGCGTCACCAACGAATAACTACATACTACTACAAGACTCGGAGACCAAACTGACTAGAAACGAGACCATAAGGTACTCCATTCTCTGTGACTGCGGAATCCTCTGTGCTGCGCTCCCAAAGCCACTGTTTTAATTAGACGTCACGAGGAGACGAAGAAAAACAACATGTAAAAAAGCAACAACAACAGAAGAAAAACAAACAGAAAGAAAAAAAAAAAAAAAACAAGAAGATATCACAGGAAGGCAACAATTTGAATAAGGGAATTGAAATACGATTTTTGAGTAATTCTTTGAAAATTTTGGTTCGGAAAATGGTAATGGGCAAAAGATATGATGAGAACAAAAAAACTAAATTGAACATAAAAATTTGGTGGCTATTTTCTTTTTATGGGGACGCGGGTGCTTTTGGAGGACCTGGTTATTATTTATTATATAGGATATGAATACTGGATCTGTAAAGGTATATTTCACTAAGTCCAGATCATTTCGAGTTTGTCTTCGTAGACAGAGCGGGGCAACACGAGGGTGGGGAGCGTGCAAACCCGTACCAAGCATTACCGCGGGGGAGGAGGGCGTCGGTAGGAACACCCGCACGACATACCTCAAAATACCAATAAGAGCGGAACAGAAGAAAACAAGAAGCCCAATAAAGCACGGTGGAGCGGGAGGGTTCCGGAAACCCTCCCCGGAGGGGTGAAGGATTAGTTCACGGATTACCCGTACGTTGGCGGACGGGAGAAATATAAGAAAAATATAACAAAATCGGCACTCTGTAACGGAGCAGCCGACATCCTGAAAGGCCATTTCTCTTCAGTGCGGATACATATACCCTTGAGTAGGTAATTTCTTTTATAGTTAAAATAAAAAAAAAGTCAATAAATTATTTTATATAGAAAGTCTATTTATTTATAACGATAAAATAGTAAAACCAATAAAAGGTCTCTAAGTATCATAGAAAAATAACTAAATCATTATATATTTCTTATAAAATATAATTAACATAATTTTTTTATTTTTTTAATTTTTATTTACATTTATCCTTCTATCCAAATTTACGGATGAAGGTAGAGGATTCCAAAATGTATTATTCACTTTTCGCTGTAGCATATGCATTATTTGATAGTTTAGTAATGAGAGATATATAATTTATTTTTTTTTTTATTATGTATTTTTGATATCTCTCTTTTTTTTTTAACATTTTCCGCACTTTAAGAATTATGTAGACCAGCATTTTACAGCATAGATTGATTTACTTATTCCTAGAGTTAGCTGTTGTAGTTTGAGAATAATGGATTGTGGGCTCTAATCTATGTAGAGTGACCTGTTAAGAATAAATATAATAGAGAATAAATTATATATATATAAAGAGATATATAATATAATAGATATATATATATATATTATATTAGATATATATATATTAATATATATATATATTATATTGTTATTAATTATACTATCATCTGTAATGTAAGTAGTTTATTATATATATGATCTTTTTATTATGGCACCACCCATTTGATACTACCTTAGAGAGACATACATACGATATTAATTACCAGTGTATTTTTTCGGATTATTAATTTTAAATACGTTCACGAATATATTAATCGTAGCCCTAATCATGTTTATCCTAAGTACCTGATCATAGATCTCTTTTAACTCTATTTTATTATTCAGACTAACTATTATTTTAATAAGCGTGTGGTTTATAGTGTAGTAGGTGTATTTAGATTGTAGTTGCGTCTATAGCTCTGATTTATTCTTTGTCACATGGATATATTTATATGTATGCATAGAATCACACCTTATTCATAATTGATTTATATTATCTCTGTAGTCATTTATTCTATTATTAACATTATATTGGATTCTGGTAATACACATTTTCCGTTAGTTCTCCTAAACGCTGGTCTCTAGGGTAGATTGAGAAAACAAATGAACATACTAGTTATTTCGGCCACCACTTCATACCGTATCTCCAAATTAGGTAAACACGGATGTGGCGTATGGAGTTCCTGAGGTTGATGTGGTGGCTTTGTGTATTGTTGGCTCCTGTTGTGGCTCCCCCTCCCCCCGGGCAGAATATTTATATTATTTAGGTGAACATTAACTTAAAGCATTTTTTTAAGTTTTTCATATTCGCCATACAATTTAACAAAAGTCTCAGAGGTTAAAAGTTATAATATTAAATTATTATATATAAAAATAATATAAATAAAATTTTTTATATTAATATATATAAATAATATTAATAATAATTTAATAAATATAAATATATTATATTAATAATAATATAATTATAATAATATTAATTAAATAATTAGGTATATGAGATTATTAATCAATTATTAAGAAATTGCAAATATTTACTAATTACCTGCTTCATTCAAGGTTCTTTAAAAGGTTACTCAAATAAAATATCAATAGGTTAAATATTATATATATATATTATATAATATGTATAATATATATAGATGTAACATTACAAGTCAATAAATCTAATTAAAACGTCACACTATCGGAACGGGATGCATACAGTTATTTCAAAAAAAAAAAATTATAATTACTTATATATATTGCTGATGATTAATAAGCCTAATCAATAACCCTAATAATGAATAATAATAACTTTGTGTTGACGATCGCGACAGTAAAATATGAATTTAAATTTAAAAAAATAAAAAATAAAAACGAAAAATAAAAATTTTGAAAACTTTTTCACTAAATTTTCAACATAGACATTTCACGCAGAAAGTTTAGCTATATTCCGATTTACAAATAGAAAGTGGCTCACATAATTTGAGCACAAGGTGACATATTGGAAATAGGTTCCGGGTGTAATATAAATATTGAAGGTAATTTAAGAAGACTACCTCCGCCATACGTGGCGTTACCGCACCTGAAATGGACTAAGTGAAGTATATGTCAGGAAAGGTCATTCTCAGGTCATTTAACGAGGAGTTAACTTACGAGATAAGTTAATTAGGACTGACTTATATATTATCCATACCACGCACTTACTGAGGGTCGTGTAGAGGGTACTCTCGGAAACCCAAATCCTTTAGGATATAATATATTTTTCGCGCGAAATCTGTACATGCGAAGTGAAAGATTCTTCAATCGCACTTAAATAACCCCATTACGAGTAAAAAAGTTGAACTATAGAAAAAATAACGATTACACCCTCTTGTATATGATATTCACTTACCGTTTACTTCCCGGCGTCGATAAAAGCACAACCTACTCAATTAGCCAAGATTAAATCACTGAATAACCAGGTGCTAAAATAGTGATCTTATAAAGGCATAATAAAAGATTGAAAACTAAAGTGACAGAACGTTTAATAAAATATAAAGAATAATAAAAAAATAAACAATAATAAATAAATTTAAAAAAAATAAAATAGAATAAAAAAAAATGGTTCAAATCCAACTTTTTCCTATTCATCTCATTATATGTATATCCAATATATGACTTACACTTTGATTGATCATTAATATGTCTGATCCTCCGTATGTCATCCCTTCTCGGCGCGCTGTGGACGTTAGAACGTTATGTCGCGTTACATGAATGTAAACATATGAGCTTCCAAATGTAGCCGACAAATAATATTTATAAGAATATAAGACCTAAGAATTGTAATATTAAATTGATGAACAAAAGATTTAGCGAGCAGGTGAATATATATTTATATGTATACTTATAATTAAGTATTTGTATAATATTATTATCTTAATTTTTTATATTATTTCTTATATGACCAATATACATTTCAGCTTTATAAATATTTATTATTAGATAAATATAATGTATATGGACTACAAATGAGCAAAATAGTGAATGTACGACAAAAATCCTTCTAGATATTATTTAATACTTGAATGTTATTTGTTAATCTTATATACTTAATATGTATTTATAAATCTAGAATTGTCTGGACCCCTCACGTAATATCAACTTATATAGCATATAAATATATTAAATTTGTAATTTTATTTACTGTTGAATTTATTAAATTTAGCTTGCAAGATATTCTTCAAATTCAAAGGAAAAGTATATAAATATGTGTTATCAATTGGGATTGTAAAATATATGTAATTATTATATATAGCATGATGCTATTTATTTTAATTAGTTAATTATGAGAATATGCGTCTAGTATATATTATTTATATGGTGTGTCGATAATCATATTACTCTTCTAGTAAAAGTGAATTAAACTAGTTGTGATATATATTTCGATACGATAATGTTATCATACTATCGCCATTAGGATGTTTGATATATAGTAGTGGAATGTAGTGATGGTTGTTATGTTCCTCAAATTAAAATAGGTGAAATCAATGATCTTAATAAATAAATTTATATTATTGTATATATATTCATGAATATAATACGTATTTATAATTATATATTATATTAATTAAAAGCTCATTTCATTGTGTATTTTTATATATATATAAGGTTATAATATAGATTACTTATAACGCCCAAATTAATGCGGAACGGTGAGAGACTTCGGATTCAATTAAATAATAAATTAATTAATATTCTAACTTATTATATAGTTACATGTCACATACTAACATACATTGATTTAAGAACTGATGAGGCTTTTATTAATTACATAAACGAAATATGAACAAATGAAATATTTTTTATTCGCTTGACCTGTTCACCTGACTTCAGTAAAGTCCTAATGCAACTATGTTATATCATTTTCGATAAAATAAACCTAAGACATTTAGAATTACTTTATTAATTACCATAACCTAACTTTATATCCATAATTAAAATTAACAACTTATAACCGTAACTAAGTTACGCCCTTAAGAAAATAATTATATCATAATATCGATTAGTATCGATATTAAACTTTCCTCCATTTTAATATTTAGTTATTTTAAGAGCTTAAATATGCATGCTATACCTTGTTAAAAAATAAATTTTTAATTGGATTCAGCCTGAGCTTCCCGTTTCATACCGTATCGAGATTAGTATATCAGGAGAGATTAGTAGATTTTATAATATAATGATAATAGGATGAAATCTCTACAATCAGAAAAAAAGGAGGAGAGGTAGAGAGACGAGATAATGAGGTAACATTATCTAAGATAAGACGTCTATGTCGAGAGGATGCTTGACAAGAATGATAATAAATGATGCGAGAGACTCAGCCAAAGATGAGCTAGTGAGGGATGATTACTCTTTATGGTAGCCCTTTTAAGTGACTTCATTACCCACATCCGTTGTATTTATAATTCTTAAAGATCCTTTGCGACTTGCAGTTTATCAGTTAATCTGTAAGGTAAATAGGGTATCTAAAATAGGCTCCTACAAAAGTTACATACCATTCAATACAGGATATATATTTATTATGTAATACTAATTACTCATTCCAACATATTGCAATCGAATCTGGGAGATAGTATGTGGTATTGAAGTGGAATAAATTAAAATTAATTCTCTTAAAAAGATATTAGCTTTATCCTTCACATTAATTCAATACGACTTTCTTTATTTCCTTGTTTTTGGGAAGTATCTTAAATATGTAATATGAATTATTTATTCAATAACAATATAGAAATACGTCAAATGTCCCTCCGTACTTAGAGTCCTACTTGTTGCGCTTTGCTATTTTAATCTTTTTTAAGATCTACTAATAGAATTAATATATCTATAATATGAAATGGACGCTTAAATTTCAGAAATTCTCAACACGACTTGTTATACAATATACTCCTATATAATTAAGATGGTTATTAGGAGTATGAAAAATTTATATTTAGAAAATGTGGATGAATGTATATATAATGATTAAAAACTAAAATTTCTCTTTTTAATTGGCTCTATGAATTATCTATTTACATGCTTATTATAATGATATTGATACATTGATATACATAAATAAATATTTCTAATAATTATATATATATATATGTTATATATTAATAACAGATAACAAACAAAATCATTATATAGATATAATATAATAGTATGGTGTGATCGATATAAATAATAATCTCTTCTGGAAGAAAGCTCGAAAGGTTAAGGTTAATAATTAGAATAACTATATGTCAAGCCTCGCAGATATAGATGATCATAATATTAATTAATAAGCTGGCAACATCGTTAATTGAGTATAGTTATTAAATTAATAATATGTATATCTCAAATTTATTATACAATATATATAATATAAATTAAAATACTAAATAAATGACTAAGTAT
>JABUQX010126470.1:0-54848 GCA_015478945.1 Trachelipus rathkii | reverse complement strand
TCTCTTCTAGTAGTAGCAGCACTCGCGCCCAACTTAAGCGAAAGACCCAGCGTTCGTCAACCCTGGCCTCCGGGTGCTGTCTGTGTCTTCGTCCGCTGAGCCTAATTTCTCTTCTTGGTATCCGCCCCCGTCTTGCTTCAAGACGATTTACAGAATTGAGCCATTCCACCCCCTCCTAGAATACCGGGGCTCCTAGCCCCGGAGCGGGTCGCTTGGTGACTGGTGGTTTGATTACTATATATACTATATAAATATATATCACCTATAATATAGTATATACTGATATACTATATATATATATAATATATATATACTATATATATATATTATATATATAGCATAAATCATATAGTATATATATACTATATATCACTAACTATATAGTTATTTATACCTATATACATAATATAATATTACCTATATATATATATATATATATATTATATATAATATATATATATTATATCATTCTATATATATATATATTATATATACTAACTATATATATACTGTATGATATACTATACACGTATTACTATTTCTAAATCCTATGCCGTATTATTTCTGCAATCTGAAAACATTAAAATTTACAAATTTCGTTCACAATGAAATGCTAAAATCTAATTGTCATTTGAAAGAAATTCAATGATACAATTCATTATTAGATAAATCTTTTTTTTGTATATAATAATAATAATAATAATAATAATAATAAGATAATAATAATAATAATAATATAACTTAATAATAATAATAATAATAATTAATAATAATATAATTCAATAATATAATGTAACATTAATAATAATAATAAAATCTAAAATTAATAATTAACGCAATAATAATAATAATAATAATTAATAATAAATCAATTAATAATAAACATAATAATAAATATATAATACACAATAGCACAATAAATTCTATTAGATACTATTATTTTAAATTTAGATACTTAATCTTTGAACGCATTAATATCTTCTAATTTGTTTATTTCTTTATGACAATCAAGGAGAATATTCAATTAATTTGGCTTTTTCGATATTTTCTTTCTGTTTTTACTCATTTTTCAAACAGCTTAAATTTCAAGTATTGTATTTTTATAACTGTTATTTTATTTAAATTTTTATTGCTTTTTATTTGCTTATTTTTTTGGCTATAAAAAAAATGGCAAAAAAAAAAAATTAAATAAATACAATTTTGATACCGTTGTAGGCTGAGCTTTCTAATTCGACATTCACAACACACCAGGGGATTACCAACTTTAATTCCCTGCATTATACATTGCAATAGCATCTGCAATAAGAATAAGATAGATAAAATAACGATACTGCAGTATGAAAAGCAAAATGGGGATTAATATCTTTTCAATAGATTAAAACTTAAAACAACTTTACTGCAACTAATAATCATAATAATCACAATAATTAATTAATAATATAATAATTAAAAATCGAACATAATAATAATAATAATAGATATAATTATAATAAAATAATCAATAATAATAGATAATAATATAATAATTAATAGTAATATTTAACATGATAATTAGACAAGAGTATTAACAGTTAATGATAATAATAATACATAATGATAATTAATGATAATAATTCAACTAGATGGATTTTTGATATAATAATAGCAATTGATGATAATACAATTAATGATGATAATAATAATGAATAAAACATGATGATAATAACGAATGATGATACTATGATGAGTGATATGTTGATTGTGATAGTGGCAGTAGTTGAATAGATGTGGATCAGTGATAACGATGGTCGTGATCGATGTATTGCGATGAGCCATGAACTGAGATGATGGATGATGATGAAAAACAGATAATAATAATGTCAATATTATTATTATTATTATTATATATTATTATTTATTTCGATTATTCTAATCTATCTCATTATTAGCTACATTTCACATGATCTGATTATTATATTATTATTATTATTATTATTATTATTTTAACTCTCTTTACAGTGATCGTAGTTAGTTTTGATACAGGGTTCAAACATGACCTTCTTCTGCTTCGTTGTTTAAAGAAATAAACGAAAAGAATTTTAGTGCAAGGGCAATTCTATTTCTATAAAGACATGCGAAAGTTGCCATTTAAGAGGCTACCCAAGTCGTGATCCGAGCGAAAACTTCGGTTTTTATACGAAAAACGTTTTTTTTTTTAAAAATTTTCTGTCACTTTTCGACACGGATGACTTTACGTTTGTTTCGCTGAAGACGAACGCATAACGAACAAATTTTACTCCAATGTACTAACATTTTACTGGCCAACACTTTTTATGATAAATGTTTGTTCTCGGTATTTCATACAAACTATAACAGTTCTGCCCTATTCATTGTATAAATATAAACACAGACATTAGACGCTTTGTATTGCTATATATCGATATATATAGAATATCTAATAGCTATTATAATAATTATAATATACTTCTCATCATATATATAATATATATCATAATATACTAATATATATATATATATAATGCTATATTATATAACCTACCTATATCATTATATACTATATGTAATTATATATATATATATATATATATATAATTATAATATATATTATACTTATAAATCTGTATATACTATATACCTACTACTTATATATAATTACTATATATACTTATATACATATTTCCACGTATAATATATATAGATTATATGATATTTATATTATATATATATTTATTTATATATATATTATATAGTACATATAATAGTATATTAAATTATATATATATATACTATACTATATTAATAGTATAATATATTATATTCTCATATATATATGATATATAATATGTATACTATATTTATAAGTATATTATATATATATATATTATATAATATGTCATATATAATGATATATGATATATATATATTATTATATATATTTTCATAACAGTTGCAATATGCATCATTTCTAAAATCTATTATTATAAAATCCTATATAAACGTTGGCTACGTAAAATGATTCTAAAACTATATGACCTGAAAATTTTTAGAAATTCTAATTCTGCAAAGCCCAGCTCTCAAGGTCACCACCCATTCCAATAAACCAGCAGCGGCCCCCTTTCCACCAAAACAGTTGTTCTTATTTTACTACCTCCCGTGGTTTTACCAAACCAGGTTTATGGTGCCGGTTATTCATATAACATCCTTTATAGGACATGCCTCTCCAAGTTCCCTTTGTTAATCCTTATCTAATATACTTACTTGTAAGTGTCCTGATTGCTGGATGGATCGGTAATCAGTTAGTTTCCCCGAATATGTCAACACAAACTAGTTATACCCAGACAATGATTCTGCGCGATAATAGAAAATTGCAGACTAGCGCTGTTTATGCAAGTGTTAACAAATAAGAACGTTTAATAAATTAACGAATACTATATATACTATATATATATATAATTACTAATATATTATATATATATACTAATTATCTAATTTTCGTGTATATTTAATACATATTATATATAAGAACCTATAGATTTATTATTTAATACTTATACTTATATTTATGTGATAACAACAAATAAACTCTCTAAGATTTTTTACTTCAATCCCCTCGAACTTGTATAATGTTATAAAGAACAATGTCATTCTAAAAACCACTTACGCGCACTAAACCAGCGGGAATTAATATTTTTTTGTTTTTAATACATTAAGGAACTTTACGGTTTTCGGACCTTTTATACTCAGTCTGGAGTTAAAAGGGAACTGAGTTAAAGGTGCTCCGAAACGTTAACACTTCTTATTTTTTTTTTAAAAAAATTTTTTATTGCCGTTGTCGAATTTCTTCAAGCGGTTTCACACATTACAAAGATCATTTATATATTACTATTTATATAATACTATATATATATATACTATAATATATATATATATAATATAATATATACTATTTATATATATAGTGATATATATATATGCATGGAGATAGATATTAATTGGGTTGTTCATATTTCACTCTTACCTTTGCTATTTAGACAATAAATTATTCAAAATTAAATTTCCTTTCCGAAGGACTCATAAATTATTCCTCTCAAATTTCAAATTGCTTATCTTGTAAGGGATTTCGATACTGCATAGTTCGCAGTCGCCATCTTCAGCGCTCCAGCCAATCCTTCTTAATCAACTTTATTGCCGTTCATTAACCGGATTCTGTTTCTCGTGTTAATTTAAAGAGGTTACCACCTACTGTTCCTATCAATTTAAAAAAATGTTCAATGCTTATGCTCTCTTCGGCATTTGCTTTTTCTATTACAAAAAATAAAGAGGCGTCTATCGAAATTTTAGATGAGGTGTTTATAAAAATATGGAATATTATTAAGATCTTATTGTATTTTTACAGCTTAAATGCTTAAATTATATGATGATCATTATAATATCATTATATATTATCTATTTCTTATTAATTATTAATATTATTATTCCATCTATTTATTAATTATTATTATTATTAATATTTATTACTTATTAGTATATGATATGCTTAATTACTTCAAACTAGTTCATCAGTTTTTTGAAATATAAAAAATTTTATAATATTGAGAAGAGAGAAGAGAGAGAGACGAGTGAGGAGAGATAATAGTAAATGAACTGAGAGAGAGAGAAGAGAGAAGACGAGAGAGCAGGAGAGAGGGAGAGAGAGAAAGAGTAAGAAAAAACTACTAAAATTAAGATAAACAATATGATAACTTGCAAATTTTGGCATGCCCCTTATTAAATATTAATGTCTAGTAACCAAATTTTCGATTACGGATTTATGAATTAAAACTCTTTGAAAAAAAAAAAAAAAAAAAAAAAAAAAGAAAAAAAAAAAAAAAAAAAAAAAAAAAAAAAAAAAAAACAAAAAAAGAAAAAAAAAAAAAAAAAAAAAAAAAAAAAAAAAAAAAAAAAAAAAAAAAAAAAAAAAAAAAAAAAAAAAAAAAAAAAAAAAAAAAAAAAAAAAAAAAAAAAAAAAAAAAAAAAAAAAAAAAAAAAAAAAAAAAAAAAAAAAAAAAAAAAACAAAAAAAAGGCAAAAAAAAAAAAAAAAAAAAAAAAAAAAAAAAAAAAAAAAAAAAAAAAAAAAAAAAACAAAAAAAAAAAAAAAAAAAAAAATCAAAAAAAAAAAAAAAAAAAATAAAAAAAATAAAAAAAAAAAATAAAGAAAAAAAAAAAAAAAAAAAAAAAAACAGATTTAAAAAAAAAAAAAAAAAAAAAAAAAAAAAAAAAAAAAAACAAAAAAAAAAAAAATAAAAGACTTTTTTTGGTTATCTTGAAAAAAATCCTGCGTTCTTCTTATGCAATTTTTTGTTCAGTAGAAACCCCTTCTGGACAGGAATCATGGGAAACCCTAATCCAGTCAAATCTTACAATAATGGACCATAAAGCGATCTAAAAAATTACTTCTTTTTAAAAAAATTTATAATGAATGACTCCTTAATCCACAGCCACCACTTAATTATAAATTTGGACAAATTATAATGATTCCCCAATAGTATAGTTTAACACGTGCATAGTAACAGAGAGAGGAGAGACGAGGCCCCGATTGAGAGAGAGAGAGAGAGAGAGAGAGAGAGAAGAGAGGAGAGAGAGAGAGAGAGAGAGAGAGATGAGAAGAGAGAGACGAGAGAGGAGAGAGAGAGAGATGAAAGAGAGACAGAGAGAAGAGAGAGAGAGAGAGGATGGAGGTTGAAGGTTGAAGAGAGAGAGAGAGGAGAGACAGAGAGAGAGGAGACGAGAGAAAAAGATAGAGAGGAGATAGAGAGGAGAGAGGACTATCGGAGATCAGCGCGAGAGCGATTGCGAGACAGAGAGGGAGATGAACATGCCGCAGAGAGAAAGAGAGAGAGATGAGAGGAAACTATTATTTGTATCAAAAATAATATGAAACCAGTCAGTCTTTTATTAACAATCGATATTATAGTAATTGTTGAACCTTATATTAAAAGCAATAAAACCTTTACAATATAAACTTTAAATTATTTAAAGACTAAACATTCAAATATAACTATATATATATCTGTATTAAATATCAAAATATACATAATAATAGTATATATAATTAATAATATCAACTACTAGCCTCCATACTGCTCGTGTACTCATTATAGTTAATATTATATACCTATATATATGTAATATTAGTATATATAGTATATATATATATATTTTAAGATAAAAGGTAGCACCAAGGCTTTCGGACAGCATAGGACAAACTTTATAATGTCTTACAGTACACCAACGTTCGGAAACAAACATAGTTTCCCTTCATTCAGGGGGCTAGAAACAAATAAGTAAAACGCAAATAAATAGCAGGGTAGAGAAACAAATAAGTACCAGCTACTAAAGCTTCTTGAAATTAAGATCTGGTTTTGTCATTGATGAAATGTTAAAAGAAACTTAGCCTACCCTTTCTTTTCAGCATTTATGATGACAATTATTAATTTTTCAGTTTGCAACTAATTAACAATAAACCAGATCTAAATTAAGTACTCGAATTTTACAGACCTATATTAAAAATTAAAGCATCATTCACAGCACATTACTGAACAACCCAAATATATCATACAAAAAGGGTAACTTAATGATTTTTTTATTATCTTTAAGATTTAGAGGCAAAACAATCACCGATAATGGTGGTGATTAGATATAACTAGTAACCATGGCAACTTTTCTCTCTTTGCTTTCAATAGTCGTAAGGTTTTACTCTTTGGGGTTTTAAGGGACCACTCTCTCGTAGTTTAACGAAAGGTTTATTTCTTGTGATGTAAAAGCGATTCAGCGCAACTTGTTGATGGTTGGTCTTTGAGAGCTAGTTTTTGTAAATCAGTATGAAAATAATATTACGTATGATTACAAAAAAGAAAAGAAGATAAGATATACATTGTCTATATTGTGAATCTAGTGGAGGTCAGGCCTGTTATAGCCGAGTCCATCAGACCTCCACTGCATGGAGAGTTCGCCGTAAGTGACGCCGTTCTTAAGGCATAGTGTTATCTCTGTTCCTGTGGTGATTTGGTTTCTGTTTTAATCTCTTCTCTGTACATGGAATAGTTGGTGTTCTACTTTAGCATCTCAGTTAATCTGCACCCGTAACGATTGTAAGGCGAACATTACAGTTGCCACAAATTAAATTTCAATAAACGACAAGCCAAGAGGGCCCCCCCCTCCAGGCCCCTGCAGTTTGCCATTATGGAATTGTTCTTTTGTTGGTGCAAAAGTAAGCAATTTTATGAGGAAGATGTTAAAAATCAAAAAATTAATATCAGTTGAGGAAAACAGTGAGATAAAATAATGTATCTAAGCTTGACTCTCTTTTATTATTACTCTACAGCGACATCTGAATCTTTGCAGCACTTTTTACGCATAAATCTGGTGCTGGCTTTTCTCAGGGTAGCCTACCCATGTAGTTCTATTGCGTTTTTATTCATTTAAGTTTAGTTGCGCTAACTCTTTGATGGATGGAAACTATTAGGCGTTTTTTAGATTTGCAAGTTTGTTCTTCCAAATCGAAAGGGACTTCTTTGAGTTCATTTTTCGATTGAAAATCAAATGAACGTATATCTTCAGTTTTGATATTGTTTTACACATTTTTACAAGCACAGACCTAACCTTTAACAGGCTATTAAGTTAGGAAGGAATTGTTTTTTAGTGTATAGCTTTACCTTAGGCTATATACGTATTATATAACATATATATATCATATATTAATATACACTATTATATTATATATAGTATATCTATATATTATACTATAATATATATTATACTATTTCTGTGTGAGTGCACTTTAGTCGTCTATAAGACTCTAATAATTATTAATGCGATCACACACTTATTTACTATTTACTAGTATAATATATAAAATATATAGCTTATAGGACCCAACCACTTACCTTAACTCCCACTACGGAACAGGCCTGGCGGATAGAGCTCGGATCAATAAAAAAAATTTTTCCCAACATGGTCAGCATCGTTATGCATTAACGTAAATAGGAATGCTAGGGTCGCAAAGATGACATTTTTTTTTTTTTTTTTGACCTTTTTTTATTCCGATGAAATTAAACATATATATATATGTGTGGTGTGGAAAGGTGATTCACACCGCCAATGTGGGGGGTCTCGCGCAGTTCGACACGGGGAACACCTAGGGTGGGGACTTTTCCACACCCCGTAGTGCGAGGGGTGGTGCGCGACTTTGGAACTCTCACTCCGCATTCACCTCGCGCCGCCGGACACCCGAATTCCGCCTCCAAATTACCACTAAGAGCGGGGTTCCGGAGACCCTATCCCCGGAGAGGGGGGGAACAATATATTCCTATCCCTCGTAGCTTTCCCGGAAGGCACCGAGAGTGTTACCCCGAACTTCCTGACCACTCGGTTCTGCGGCCTATACTCCTTGGCCGGTATTTCTTCTAATTAAAAAAAGAAAACAAAACTATACTAGGAACAGTCCTAGTTTATTTTTTTCTTATACGAGTAACGTATATAACAAGGTTCTTAAATATGCTTTCCCTCATATTACTATCTAATTTTCTCTAAGCTCTCCACATACATTTTTGTTTTTTTATTTTCTTTACATTTTTCCTTGTATAATTTTTACCAGGATTTCAAAAATGTATTCCTTTTCGCTTGTTCAGCTATCTTGCCTGTAGTTTTTTTTGAGAGTATGATTTTTTTTTTATTTCATTTCGACCCTAAAACACCTACAGAACTTCCCTATTTATTGTATCATACGCCCTACCTGTGTGAAAATTTTTTTTTTGATCCGACGTCCCGTTCGTGTGGGCCGTCTAAGTAATGCTTTACTCAATACCTATATTATTACTATATCTTATATATACTACTATACTATATTATATAATATATATATCTTATATATATTATTATATACATATATATATAATATATTATATTACTTATATATAGTATATTATATACTCTAGTATATTACTATATTATTAACTATAATATATATATATATATATATTATTAGTGTTTATTTAAAAAAAAACACAATGTTTGAAACATGATCTCACTTCTCGAGTGATTCGTCCACAACTAATGATAACTATTACACGGAGAAATAAAAATTTTCTTATGTTTGTTAGGTTTTTTTAATAATTTATTACTTTATCATCTTTGAGATAAATAAAACATAATTTAATATTTATATCTCGAAGATAAAATAGTCGTTCGAAAATCTTTGAAAAAACATTAAAAAAATACAACAATTTATTTTTTACTGATTTCATGTGATCTCCACAAAACCAAGTCAAGAAATAGGTATAAATGCCAAGAACGTGAAGACTCCGTGCGATAAGAATCAGCCCAACCTTGCTTGTGGATGGAAGAAATTTAATTCCCTGACTTTTCGCTAGGGACAATCTCTATACTTTCCGTTTGAATGCAATTTTTGACAAATCAAATGACGAAAGTGAAGAACTCTTCCGTTTTAGTAAGAATTCTTTGCCCAAATCAAACAACGCCTTAAGTGTTATTCCGAAACGTGTGTACCTGGTAACATTAATATGAGATTGTTCCCTCTATGCTGTCCAAAAGCCTTTGGTGCTACTTTTTATTCCTAAATTTAAGATTCCCGGATTCTAGAAACTGGTAAATTATAATATCCATATATATATACATAATATAGTATATATAACTATATATCTATATATTAATATATTATTATATATATCTATAATTTATATATTATATGATATACATATTATATTATAGTATATAATTATATTAATATACTATTATATTCACATCAATATATATATACTATATTATATATATTATATATATATATTCATATCTATATATATATAATATATATATATATATATATACCTATTATACATACATTATTCTATATATATATATTAATATATTATTTTATATATTTACTATTTATATTATATTTAATATATATATTTATTTAAAATCTACATATATATTATGATATATATACAATAAACTATACTATACTATATTTAGTATATACTATATATATAATATTCATACATATATACTGAATATATAATCTATTATACAATGGGTGTTATACCCTGTTATATAATATATATATATAAATATCTATTATACTATTACTTAACTATATATATATTCATACTACATACTATATAATCATATCACAAATATCTATAATTTATTATACTATCTATACTATACTATACTATATATTATAATATACTATATACTATATATTATCTTATAGTATATATATACTCCTACAATTCTATATATATAATAAAAACTATATACACTTATATACTTATATATTATTATAAATATATCTATATATAGTATATTATATATATCTATAATATACATATATATTATCAGTTTAGTTTGCCTATATATTATCTTATATTATAATATATATAGATATATAACACAATATGAGTTTTAATGTTTATTATACTCGCTCGCGCCCATATTTCTGCGGCCACTCGATACCCTCTCCCTCTCCTCTATCTATTTTCCCTCTTAATGAAACAATATTTTGAACATTTTTTAGAATTTCTTGACACATTCCCGAGTAAAGAGCATAATTCCCTAACTTATTACGATGATATTAACATAGCTAAGCGTTCTTTGTTTTTGCGTAATTTTCACCACTCGCCAAAAGGTCAAGTTTCTCGTCAGTCCCTTGCGGATTCTTCCATACACCCCTCTTAACTATAAAAATTTCAGTGGGGAAAATGGGGCGGGAGTTCCATTTGATACACGACGGTAGTGCGCGTGACATTATAAGACCCAGATTTACGTTGACACGGACCATTCCGTTAACCCTGCCCCCAGGTAGTGGCGGATTATAAATGATGCCCAAGCAGTATATTGATAACGAATGGTAGTGCGGATTATAAGACCCAGTATCGATACAGGATGTCCGCTGAGTTAAGTACGTTCCCTTGGATTATAAGAGCCCAGTTATTTTTGAACGCTGTCATTATGGTGTGAGCACCGATTCATTAAGAGTCAGTTATTTGATACCGTTCTATGTAGTGGCGGCAATTATAAAGAGCGCCAGGTTATTCTTGACCACGGATTTTTAAGTATCGTTGGCCGGGCGAATTAGTAAGAGCCACTTATCTTGAGACAGACCAGATCCCATCAACCGCAACCTGTCTATGGTAGCTATTCGCGAATATCATTCAAGAGCACCAGCTTTATCTCTGGAATACTGGAGATAGACCCTGGCGAATTTTCATACCTAGCCATTATTTCGAACAGAGGTCACTTCCTCAAGCTGGCGGACATTTTATAAGGAGCCTTAGTTATATTGAACGGATTTGGTTAGGGGGCGGATTATACAAGACAGGGGGGCCAACTCTTATTTGAACCGATAGCCTGCCACGGTAGCTGGCACGGTCGAATTATAAGAGCTAAGAGTGTTATTTGAACGGAGGCGTGCTCTGATACTTGAGTTGTCTAGTCTAACTCACAACTCACGTTTCTAGACCAGATGCTTTTCAGATCTACTTACGTTATGGGTGTATAGTGGGTCCGCGCCGGTCAATTATTTAACGGATCTTGGCCTGATTAATTGAAGCGGACAGTCTCTCTGATAAGAATTGGTTCGTGAATGTCATAATGGGCCAGTTATCCTCATGCTGGGATACCATGTATAGAGCGAAGCCGGTAATGCAGCGACGAATTTCTCTATATAAGCAGCCAGCTTATTTTTTGAACTGAGATGGGTTACGCTAGTGATCCGTCGCTCTCTCATGGCTAGCGCTGACGTGCGGCGTGGATATCGCGATTATCAATATACAGACTCGGATCTTGATCACCATCCGGAATGGGCTCCGTATGGATAAGCGCCTAGGATAAATCGTCGACCAGTGTAAGCGTGCAAATAATTGACAGCCCACACCAAACGGGATATACTGCTCACTAACAGCGAATCATTTTGATAAATATCGGCGGTTAAATATGGCGTGAAACAGAGACCTTCTACTATACTAGGTACGAGCTGCCCATTGTCTTCATATATTTGGGTCCTCTTACTATGGGGAATCAAATTTATTCTTAATCCATTGAATAAAATCCATACAGCCTCTTTTACTGGTTCCACTCCTCGCAAAAACTCGGTATAGTTTTTCACTTATCCAGAAGACTGTTATCGATTAAGATTCTCATAAGATCTGACTTATAATATTAAAGCGTAATAGTGAATTATTCTATCCATTCCCGCATTTAATACAAAATCCTAAAGACTGTCTTTGTTCGGACCTATATAGTATTAATAATCTTCTACTTTCGCTTGATTCTATACACACGAGAAATTTACTTTTTTAACGTTGTTTTTCACCGCAAGGATTGACGGACATTATATTCCCACACATTTATAAAATTCTGTAATATATATAAGAAATTACACATAAATACAACACACAAACGTACAAATTAAGACTGAATGAGTTAACATAATTAATGATATAGATAACATATGATAAATGATATATGGACAGATCGGATAGATGGATAGCTCATGATAAATACTGATCGGTATATGATAATAATTTAATTATATATATATTAAACTACTCAATGAAGATTAACAGATTTTACGCTATAGAGAATTGAGAACCTTTATTTCTTTAGTTGTTTGAGTGCGAAATGTTTATCTATATTTAAATCGCATAGTACTGGCATTTTAATACAAAAATTGTCATATACACTTTGAAGTATATTAATTATTTGTACTGAATTTACATTGTTTTATAATAAGTTACCTACGTACTTACCTCTATATTATTTATATTTAGCGTCTAATCGCCTTAGGTGCCCTCTGAACTATAACTAATATATAGTATATAACTCATAATAAATAACATATACAACATATATATGTTACTGAATGGTAACGTATACTGTTTTATAATATAATTATAAGTACCAAATGAGCGACCACCTATGTTGTATCAGACCTATATATATTATCATGTATTATAATAATAAGCTTAACCTCACTTCCAATCAATTTTATCTACAACCCGCTGACATTATGATTTTATTAATTACTGACTGCTATCTTATAAAACCCAAAATGAATTTAGAATATTAAAATAAATTTAGTCTAGGAAAATTTTTTACCATAGTATGATGAGTTAGCTGAATGTTCTCTTTTTAAGAAAGCGGCATTAGAGCGACTCCTATAATAAAAATATTTATATCAGACATACTCTTCTCGATTCACGAAGACAATCCGATTATATATTTTATCTATAATTATATGTCTCTATTTATATACTGTATATATCATAAGATCATAATATACATACATAAATAATATACGTATAACCTACCCCTTCCGAGGAATTCGTTTAATTTTTATATACATTTTCACTATCGTGTACTCTCGGGTTATTTATACGCAGTCGTGCAAGTCGTTGTGAATGCACAGGAATCTCTGAGTTACGTTATCGGTAGTCGATAAGTATCACGGTGATATGTCCGATGAGTCGGGATTGTACCGGATGTTGTGGTTGGTAAGTGCGGCTTGATTTGGGTGTCGGCGTTATAAAAAAAAGTTCAGACCCTCTCTATATCAGGAACTTCCGCGGCACCATTTAACCAAAACACTGTGTTATACCAACGTTTCATTTGAAAATATTATTTTACCGAAATGGATATCCCTGCGGTCTTTTATTTGGGGCTAGTGACTTTCGTAATGTTTATACATTGTATCCAGGCTTTCTTATACATAAGATTATGATACTCAAAGGTAGATTCTTAATAGAGTTAAGTTTATTGAGTAATTGCTCACACTATCTGAACTCTCTCTCAAGATGTGATGAGTTACTACAGTACCTCTTCCTTTAGCAATCTATGAAATGGGTACTATACCTCAATTGCAGAACATTAACTTCGCTCAAAGTGCCTCACTTATAAGGTAATCTTCTACTCTTTTGAGTTCACTTCTCACACATTGATACAACAGAAGCTACTAACGGGAGTAGACTTTGATATATTCCAAATAATAATAGTAAATTTTGAAAAAATTCTAAGAATAAACATATTTAATTTATTCAACATTTATTAATTATTACTTGAAACTCTTAATCAATACAATATTAATTCCAGAATTCTTACAATTATATACCCCATGTGATTTAAATTAATATAATAATAATTAATTAAATATATAATTATATATACATGTCTATTTCCTATAAAATAATAATAATAATCATTAATAAAATTATAATTATAGAATATTTATAATTAAAAAATAATAATAAATACTAATAATAATAATAATAATAACTTAAATATTAGTATAATTGAAGTAGGATAATAATCAAGAAAATAAATAATTATCGTCAACCCAACCACTGCTACTTAGATATGTTGCTGTGGTCATGGGATTTATAGGAGTTGGATGCACTCTTTCTATATGTGAGATCTCTGTAGATGGACGGAACCTTATTATTATGATTTTGTATACGAGTAGGTAGATTGGAGTGCGTTCTAGAAGAAATTTTGACTGTGCAGTAAGTTAGCTCCTAAGGCGTGTATTACCTCAGTGCTTCTCAATAAATTGCTGCCTCCCTTTGCCCTTTACATACGTAAGAGGGAGCTGCCCACACGTGAATAATACAAACCAATAATATGTAAGAACCTAAAGAGTGTGGCTCTTTTACCCAAGGTAAGTGATTTTATGGACAGTATAAAGGAGTCAGCCACGATGGACATTACCATCGTGAAGAAGACAGTATTAACATAATTATGTTAATAGATTTTTACTTTTAAACATTGAATATTACGGCCTATCTAAACATGAATCATTCGAGTAATTATCGGTGTTAGTGCTCAGAAGTCATGTATCTTAACCTACTTATATAATGAGGTACATTATGTATATAAGTATTAATTCAATGAAATAAAATAATTGTTATGTGGTTTAAACCGAGAAGAGTTGAAGTGAGGTACCATTAACTTAGTGCTAATGTGGAATGCAATTTATATAAGATATAGAGCTAATGTAGTATAAAATTATTATTTGAATTTTTGCACTCTCTATCTTTAGTGATTTTAGGTAATCTTTAGAAAATACCTCATAAGATGAAAGTGAGAATTACGAGTGAAATTTATATGCAAAATGTTAATATATATATGCTGTGTGTAAATAATTATTCATTGTCCTTAGGTTGTCAAATTAATATTCTTCCTTCAAAATTAGGATATTATTTTAGAAATATACTGGACTAGTAAGTATTACGGTAGGTAAAAGGGAAAAGAGAAGTGATGATTGATTAAGAATTGTTCTAAATAATTATATAACTGAAAAAATAAGTCATAAGACAAAGCCCTACTAACAATAGGTGTGGATTTATACTATATAGTTAGATTAAGCTAATATTAGCCATAATCATATATACTATATAATATATAGTTTAATATATTATATATACTATATAGTTAACTTATAGTAAATATATATAGGTTCGTATGAGATTTTCAGTAATTAATTAATAATGTTTATATTTTAAAATGTAAAATTTTAAGTTTTAGTTTAGATTCAAAAAGGGGGTACAAGACTTTGCTGTTGAACTAGGGTGGTGTGTGTGGTTGGTGTGGGGCGACACCCTCACTTTTTGAAAGGCAAAATCAAAATTTTTTTAAAAAACAATTATTTATCGTAAAGAACTTAATATTAAAGGAGATTTCCTCACTCTCTGAAGCAATGCGACATTGAATGTATATTGTCTTTTTAAAAATTTTGAGATGTGAATATGAAAGTGACAAGCAATTCATTTTCTGGTTGTAATTTTATAGAAGATGGCTGACCAACATATATGAAATTCTCCTATTGAAATTTTTACTTGTCTATAAGATTTACAACCTCGAGATTCCAGCGGTTCATATACTGGATTGGGTAGATCAATTAAGAAGCAAAAGCCATTTTAAAAAATATATGATAGACCATTGTAAGGAATATGAGTGAATATACTAAAAATAGATAACACGGACAGAACCAAACAATTACGGATTACCTTTACGCACGAATAAACAGGTCTTCTATAAACACAGTTAAACGCATAGACTGTAGGAGAGTTATCGAGAGACTTGAAAGCAACAGGAAAGTGTTAATCTGAACGAAATGCATTAGCGCAAATGATAAAACATCTAGTTCAACAGCAAATATATTTTAGAACCTGTGAGTGCATGGTAATCTGAATTTACTGTTGAAAGTCATTATATTTTTACGAGCTGTTTGAACCTGTATTGTATAGGTAATATAATATATAATACTTTCATATCGTTTGATGAAAATATCAAACGCAGTTATTTACTCATCTAAAATTAGTTCAATACAATCCTTTAGAGGTTAGGCGCCATTCGTACATAGCGCTAGGATATTTAGACAATGAGTGTGTTTCACCTCATATATATTCAGATATAAGAGCATAATCATATTTTCCGTAATTGAACCTTTGGAATTTAAGGCATATTGATTATGTTTAAGGTCGCAAGCAGGAGAACCAAACGGTGTTATGCAAAAATTTACCTGTCATCGTATGAATAGTCTTGCTAATAGCATGTTTCACATATATTCGTCCTTTAACTATAGTCAAAACGGGGTGTGAAAGTCATATGGGGGCTAGGGACAGGAACATACAAATATCATCTCTCATATATGCGGTGTCCCCTTCAACTTTTTTTCCTATATATTAGTTTATCTAACAGTTACAAAGCAGGTATTATCAACAAAGATTCCCTTAAGATACTCAATTAAATTTGTAAGGGGACACAATTCTGGAAACATATAGGGATACCAGTATCTTGAACTATGAATGAACTACCTTCGATGCAATGGAAGGGGTATGGTCACTCCTGAGCGTGGATGAATTCAATATAACAATCATTTTTCAATTTATGAATAAACGTAGAATTAACAAAATATTTCTCAGGGCAAACCTGGAACTAGAGATGTATCTCAGCAAAATGAAGAAACTTTACTTCCTCTTAATCCCAAACGATGTAGTTACGAAGTTTAACACTGTGATCACAAATCACCAGGTTTAACCGGTTTAAAAAGTGATAATATCAGGTGTGGAACATATATAACGACATATATACTTTAATTGGTGTAAGACCAAGCTATTGCGCAGTGTATTAAAAAATATATTTCAATCAATAGTGTTCAGTGATCTAGATTATAATATCAACGAGAAATAGAAAAGAAATTCTTCTGAATAATAAACAAAACAATAATACCCTTGTACAGCTCTACATATATGAACAGTAGTACGCCTCATGTATCATAACAATAGATACGCGAATGCGAGATAGAATTAGTCATAGCATGTATGGTAACTATAGTCGAAAGATATGGATAAGACCATATGGTAAATAAGAATATTTCACATCCAAAACAGAATATGCGGGACAATTGTTTTAAGATCAGACTGGGTAAAGCATTACTAGAATTATTATATTTATTAGATTATTGTTGATTTTATTTATTATTATATTATTATTATTATTATTATATGTCATAATATATTGGTTATTATTATATTATCATAATTATATTATAATTTGTACAAACAGTTTTTAAAAATTTTAATTATATAATAAGTAGTTAGAGGCCAGTGGGTTAGTAGTAGTAGAGGTGAGTATTGGTAATGTAGTAGTGCTCATGTACATATATAAGAGCCTAAATCCATTAATTGTGTGTGACTATTGTAACTCCTGCTTTCAGACAAAAGAACATTAATTATTACCAAGTATGAAGTTGAACTCAAAATTGTGAGAAAATTAAATACAAAGTTAAAACAATATATCAGAAATTAAGTCAACACACGGTACTGATTATAATCAGGTATAAGTAACTCTACCACAACAGCAATTCGACAAAAAAAAGTGTGACGTAACCAAATCGTCCTTGCATAACCACACATAGATGAAAGACAAGACTCTTTTGGACAGTGTCATGAGGATTAGCAAAATAGGCGCTGGGATAATAGCTGCTATTTCTTTGGAACAACAGAATGATCAATATAGGCTAACTGAAATAAGGGAACTCTCTACTGACAAATGTAGGCTCTTATTATTAGTGAGATACATATTTCATGTTTAATAGAAAAAAATGACTTATCTATATGAGTCGTGCACATATACTCTCTCGATCAAACCTATACTTGCTACAATCACTTGTTTGCTGTGGTCATAACCCGAATGACTCTCTCTCAAAGCGTTGAAGCCGCCACAACTTGAGAATTTCACCCCACGAGAGAGTGCATGAAGACTCATCTCGGCGCTACCCCGATAGGGTACGGGGTGGGATAGCGGTGGGTACATATGGGTAAGGGCACGGAAGAAAAAGCGTCTCTTATCATTTACTCTTACTGCTTTTTAAAATACCCTCCTAGTAAACTTTACACTTTACTATGATATTTTTATTCAAATAACATATTATTTTAATTAATGGACTCATGTTTGGATATTAAGGCCGTTACTATTTTTCCTTTGGTAATTGAATTGTTTGAATTAAAACAATTTATTGTTTTTCGCTTTTCACTCCATACTTTGTATGTGTAAATTAGGTTTCCTCAGGGATGGGATTTTTGTTGTTTATTCTAGATTTCAAACTTCTTTTATATATATATATATATATATATATATCAAAATTACGTTATTCTATTTCGGGGGGTCATTTAATTTGGTACTTAGGCTGTGGATAAATTTTTCGTTATAAGTGACATTTACCGATTAATGGAAAGTTTAGACCATAGAAAGGAGGAATGTTTGAGAGTATGCTGGTAAAAAAAGGATGGGGTGAAATAGTAGTTGAACGTTTTTACATAAGTGGACTCAGTGTTAGTTTATGCATGTTACTGTATATGGTGGTGATAAAATATCTCTGGAAGTTTCTCGATTGGAATGATTTAGAGTAGATACTCTTGAATTCATATTTTATAAGGACTGGATAAATGATGAAGAAGGGAAGGCGAATGTTGTTAGATCGTTTGTCGCTGTACATTAGTGTATGATATCTTTTGGTATCTATTGGGGATATGAATTTGCGTAATGTAACGTACAGTCTCGTTTATTTAATGATGAAAACTTTGTTGCGCGCAATAGCATACTATTCGTTGGTTAGTATATTAATAGAACGTATACCCGTATCATTTGTGCGTGCGCTAATGTGTTTATCGAAATGATACTCGAGAAAATTGTGGACCTGAGATTCTTATATAGTGAGAGCATTTACAAGTAAGTAAGATCAATGGTAAATGTAGGTTAGGGAGGATGAGTTGGGGAGAGTGTGGAGTATGCGGTATGTGGTCTTGATTTACTGAGTTACTTGACTGTCCTTAAGGATCAGTTATAAATCTATCACATTTTCTATAATAATTAGATATTTCTATTCATTATCTCAAAGTAGATCTTTATTAATTTCTTTATAGTCTATCTCTATTGTTGGTAATTCAACGTTGTTATGTTTACTAAATTACTTGTTTTAGGCGAATTATTTTTATGACTATGTTTTCGGATAATTTTTTATATGTTTAATAAATTAAAACAAACAATAAGTATTCACCTCATCAAAAACTAACAAAACGTAACAACGTTGCTCTCTCTCAGTCAGATCGGCGTTTTCGCGCCGGGGTCTGCAGGCTAGTGCATAGGTGACGGAACTCTCTAGCAGGGGTCCTCAAACTATACAATTATTCGAGATCCTTTATTGACCTTAAACACATATTATTTTGATATTCATAGTTGTATTATTATATTACTATACACTATATTATCCTAACTTAATAGCACTATACGCACCGCGAAGCCAACACCTGGGTCGTACTCGTTGCCCAACTCAATAACTCTTACAGGCTTCCAGGCTCATTTTCTACTTGATCTTCTATTTAGTACTAACTAAAATTTTAGCCTTCCTATCAGTACATTCCAGTCGAATTCTCTTCGGTATCAGGACTCCCCTATCCCATTGGATAGAGTCTCCCAGAACATTCCTTATACAGAACTGTAATCCTCATTTTCGGATCACAGGATCCATGATAACATATAATAATAACAAAAAATTATTTCTAAATATTTTTTACTACACAATATAACTTACTTTAACCCTGCTATAGGCACTCGGAGCCAGCTCCTCGGTGCTCCGGATCTCAGATCCTAGCTATACTTAATAACGCTAACTCTATATTACCATCTCTCAAAATTTCAGCTCCTTCTAACGTAGCATTTACACTGTAAATCCTAATGTGTGTATACTATGTGAATGTCATTCGTCAATGTCGAGTAATAAATCGACAATTTCGACTCAAAATTTATTTCCCATTTCGTATTGAATACATTTCAAGTTAAACATATCAACTTTTCAGTTTGAGGTTCAAAAAATATATATTCTTTTATATAAATAATATTAGCACATTAATATATATATAGACATATACTTAAATTTATCCTAATTATACATAATAATAATAATTACAATTAATTCCTAACCCTTTTTAGTTCAATATAATAATAAATAAGTATCATCAATTATAAATAATAAATTAATTAATAATATAAATAACTAATAATTACTATAATCAGTAGTCTCCAATACAAACTGTACGATAAGTATATAATTAGATAATTACTTAGTACATAACATAATTATTAACATGCACGTTAAGACCGTCTAAAGGTTCAAGCAACAAAAGAGAAAAGCGATAGATTTTCACCGTCAGGGAACTGATATGTCCGGCTCTCTCGCTCTGGGGGTATCTACCTTCTCTCGGAAGTCTAGGCAACTTACCCAAATCTTCAAGGAGGTCCTACGGATCCCGACAAACTCGTTATAATTACACAACGAGATCAAACTCATCATAACATTGTTTAATAACATACCAATTCTATAATTTTCTCTATTTGTCAATACTGATTATCTACATCCAACCCGTATCATCACTCACCTCCCACAAAACATGGACTTCAACCCTCATCACCATCTTGTGATAACCAGAACTATAGTACCAGTTTTGTAATACGTTATAAATAACTCAAACATACTACTGAATGCGCTCGTATTTAATTGTGATAACATTGTAGATTCTATCAAATACTAATATATTGTATAGAGATTCCTTATGTCGTAGAATTAATAATATTTTAATTAACTTTAAATTTGTAATAAATTTATTAAATAATTTCCAATATAAATTTTTTATATAATATTTTATTACATATTTATAAAATACATAATATATATACTATATCTATCTTTATTTCATTATATATATATCATATTAATATTATATTATTTATATTAACTATAATTTATATATCTGTAACTATAACTTATATTTATAATATATATAAATATATATAATATATAAATATACTACTTATAATATAATATTTATATATTTCTTATATATATATATATATATCATATATTATACTACTTTATTATATATTTATAATACATATATATATTATATTATTATATATATATAAATATATATATATATATACTATTTATATATATACGGTATATATATAATATATTATATATATAGTCTATATATACTATACTATATATATATGCCTAGTCCTATATATTATACTATACTAATTAATTATATTACTATAGTATATACTATATACTTTCCCTTACTATCATATTATATATCCTTCATTAGTATTATTATATATTACTCTATAGGCTATTATCTACTATATCTATATTATATAGTTATATATTATTTATATATTGATATTATATATATCTATATATATATACTACATTATATTTATTATATATTAGTATATATTATATATTATATATTACTATAGCTATATATATACATATTATATATACTATATATATATCATATATTATAAATTACGTTACTTATACTACTATATATATACTATTATATTATTATATATACTCATATATATCATAAATACCTATTATATATTATATATATATATATTATATTATTATCGATATATACCTATTATATATACTACTACGCATATATATTATAATAACAAAAGAATTATATTAAAAAAACTACAAACTCTATAAACAATAACAATAAAATAAATTCTTCTTCTAGAAAATTTAAGCCAATACAAATAATTCCTTTCTGATAAAAAAAATAGTAAAATGAAAAAAATTAAATTTATTAGAATCATTTTCCAATACCTGTTCTTTATATTCTTATTTTAACATAAATATGTCTAAACCTTTATTTATTTCTTTTTTTATATATATGTATTATAATAAACATAGATATCCTAGTAATTTCTTGTAATGTTTTGTGTTGCAAAAAAGAAAGAAAGAAAAATCCATTATTTAAAACATTTATCATAATTTATTCATTTAATATCCTCATCACACATAATAGCAATTATTTTTCATATAGAATTAATTTGTTCTATTATTTAATTATTTTAAATTTATATTTACTATATTATTATTAAAACACGTCTTTATAACATCTATTTTTTAATTTTTATCTTAATTGATTATTACATTTCATTATTTATTATATAATATATATTATAATTACTTATTTTAATTTAATATTTTTTTTCCCTCTTTTATATATGATTATTCTTAAATTTTATATTAATTAATATTTAGGTGAATTTACATATAACTATCATTATTATATAAATTTATAATAAATATTATCATTATATTATTAATTATTTAATTTATTATTATTTTATTTAACTTTATATAATTAATCTATATTCTTATTATTTTATTATCTTTAATTATTTATTTATTTATATTTATATATTCATTTAATTCTTTATATATTATTATGTAATATTTATCTATTATATTATATAATATATGAGCAAAAGTATTAAACACTAAAGATTTTATAGAATTATCATTTGTATTGTAAATTTATCAAACACATTGTATAAAAATAACAATGTTAAATATAGTTTCATTAAGAGTCTCATTCTCCTTCTACTCCGTTTTGATGTGTGAACAAAATCATACGTTTAATAATATATATTATTTATCTCTTAATATCGAATAAGATACTTATTTTTTTAAGTGTCAAAAATTAGCATTCGTACATTATTGGTTAGGGTTTTTATCGAGGATTGAAATTAATATGTTTACCAAACATTATCTTATTTTTTTTTTTATAATTTAAAAATATATTTAAATAGTTTATTTTTAGAGTGCTCTCTATTTATCAACTTGGTGTATAATCTGTCCAATATTTATGACTTCCACGAATCTGTGATTATAGTATCAAAATAAATTATGGATTTTTTCATTTATGTAATAACTATTATTATATTATTATATTAAAATACAAAATAGTGTATTTGTTTACAATGCGAAAGCTATCTCAATGTTGTGCAATATGACCCATTTCATCACGTTTCAGTTCAATATGTTCAATCTTATTCAGCATTTAAATTTTCAACGTCTTTCTTTTATTCCGGGCTTGATTTCATTATTATTCAGCTCTTGTTTATTGTGAAGTTACTGTGTATTAATTGTACTTGTTTTAATTCTTGTGTATCTGTTTTTGTTTTATATTTATTAATTTTTACGCCTTTATTCTCTTTTCATTTTATTTAGATTTAAATTTTTTATGTATTTTTACGCGACTAGTAACGAAAGATTTACTTGTTCACAAAGCCTGAAAGGATCTCTTCACTCATCAATAGATTGAGTACAATATAGGCTTACTTTTCTACCTTTCAGATTTTCTTAAATCTGTGGAAGGAATGTAATTTATCTTATCATAGGCATTTTTAGAGTGTTCTCTATAAATATTGATGATATATATATTATATAGAATACCGTAGTTTATTATAACTATATTTCATATATATTCTAATTTTAATTTATTAATTTATCATTATTTTATTAATTATATATATAATATTCTTATTATTATACTCTTACTTTATTATATAATATTTAATCTTATTTAATTTTATTAATTTAATTATTATCATATTATTTTATTTATTTTTACTTTTAGAAAAATGTTTTATTAATTAAACAACATTTTTGGACTAATCGCGTATACTATATATTATAGGATTATTCTCTTTAATGACATAAAGAGGTACATGGTATATCGGTTAGTATAATATAATTACTTTATCAAGTAATAATACTACGTGCCATAATAGTGTATATATATATATTATTAATATATATGATAGGTTAGCCTCAACATGAGATTAATGTAAAGGAAGTGCCTAAGGTATCAAGTGAAGTGCGTATACCATACTCAGTACTGTATTAATGGGTATTACCTTATGTAGGAGTTGGTGAGATAACCCAAAGATATGTAGGCCAGGTTTGTTTGAAGTCACAAATTCTTTTAATTTCTTAAATCACAAAATTCCTTATTTTTAACCCTAGCATATATTTTAGCGAGATACAATGTCCCGCTTACCTACCTAAAACTAAAATGAGTATATATATATATATATATATATACATATATATATAGAATATATATATATACTATATAACACGGTAAACAGTAGGATACTAGTTTAGGTAAGTGGATAATAAGGTGAGAAAGGATTGATAGTTAGGTATAAATTTATACTATATATAAATATAAAATGAGAAGTATAATAGATAATAAATATGTAATTAATGAGCAATAATGGAACGTACGATAAGATTATTTTACCACTCAAACCAGAACACGAATTCTTGTAAATAATAAATATATGAAAATAATAATATATATAATCTTAAAAATATGAATAAGATAAAAATAATATAATTAACTAATAATATTAATAAATTTAATATAAGACTAATAATAATAGATATTAATTGCATTAACGATAAGGTATAATGATAAAAATATAATATAAATATTATAATATAAATATAATAAATAATTAATAATATAAAATAAAATAATAATCAAAACAATAAAAATAATAATAATTATTCAAAATATAAAAAATTATCCAAATAATTCATAAGGTAATATTTTTTGCTTCAATGTAAAATTCAATTATATAAATAAATTTACATTATACTAATCTCAATACTTAAATCATTTAATCAATAAATAAAATAATTAATACATGTATTAATAATGGATAATAAATGATAATAATGGATATTACAATAATGTATAATTATGATATAAATAATATAAAATAAATAAAAATAAATAATAAATTAATATTAATATATTAATAAATAATTAAAATTAATATATATTTTAAGCATATATATATATTGGTAGACATAGATTCTTTTTTTCAAAGTTTTCCTGAAAAAATAATTATTAATTACCTATATATAAATATAATTAGATTAAATAAATAATATATTCTAAATTATATAAAAATATAATGAAAAAGAAAAAAGTGAGAAACACTGTCATAATATTAATAATAAATTTATTTTTATATAAATATAGTATATATCAGATAGTTTTGTAAAGTACACTAAATGTAGTGACTGGAACTAGAATCAGGAATTGATTATGATTGCTTAATATCTCCTCTCCACTTCTCTTGTAGGAAGGGGTCTTCCGCTTACTTGTATAGAAGGACCCCCACTGGCCCACACCACTTCTTTGAAGCTCCGTTGAAGATTTATTTATTTCTTTTTCTCTCATTTTCATGTTTTTGAGTTAGAAAGGGTTCCATTGTGTGAGTTCCATGGACTTTAATGGTCCCATTGTGAAATTTAAGATTATTGTTTATACTATTGGCAAGATGGAGGGGTAGGTTTAATTGAGATAGGGGTTGGGGTAATTGGGATTTGTCTTGTTTAACGTGTAACCATACCATGGTATGAGAAGTTAGTAACAATGGTGATATTACCAGTATGAAGGGCGCAATGGAGGTCCTATCAAATACCACTGGAAACTAAGGGTAACCTCCTCTCTTAACAGTAAATGCTAATGGAACATTCAACCTTGGCGAATAATGCTCACCTAAACTGTTGAGAAATGTATCCTGTACGTACCTCAGTTGGTAAAACGCTTCGCTCGCATATCCTATACATCGGGATCAACTCCTAGTAAATCGGGAAAGCAAAACCATGCCCGAGTTATATGGACTAATCACCTGCAAAGCAGAAATTTCTCTATTACTGAACCCTGTGTTGGGATGAAATCAGAGACGATGAGTCGTAACAGAGGCCCTTTGCTCCTTCGAGAGGAGTAGCAGGGACCAATTAATCAAAAGGAAGAGAGAGAGAGAGAGGAGAGAAGAGAGAGAAGAGAGAGAGAGAGAGAGAGAGAGAGAGAGAGAGAGAGAGTCAAATCTGAACGTAGATTTTTAGATTTGTTGTAAGAGAGAGAGAGAGAGAGAGAGAGAGAGGAGAAGAGAGAGAGAGAGAGAGAGAGAGCAAGATCTGAACGTGATTTTGTAATAGTGATAGTACAAGGAGAGAGAGAGAGAGAGTAGTCAATATCTGAACGTAGATTTTTAGATTTGTTGTAAAGCGAGAGAGAAGAGAGAGAGAGACAGTAGAGAGAGACGAGGAGAGAATGAGAGAAGAGGAAAATCTGAACGTAGATTTTTAGATTTGTTGTAGAGAAGAGAAGAGAGAGAGAGGAGGAGAGGAGAGAGAGAGACCGAGAGAGAGAGAGGTCAATCTGAAATGAATATTGAAAATTTGTGACAGAGAGAGAGAGAGAGAGATGAAGAGAGAGAGACGAGAGAGAGAGAGAGAGAGAGAGAGAGAGGAAGAGATGAGAGAGTCAAATCTGCTGTAAGAAGATTAGCATTTGTTGTAAGAGAGAGAGAGAGAGAAGAGAGAGAGAGACGAGAGGAGAGAGAGAGAGAGAGAGACAAATCTGAACGTAGATTTTTAGATTTGTTGTAAGGAGAGAGAGAGCAGAGAGGGAGAGAAGAAGTCAGAGTGAGGAGAGAGAAGAGATTCAAGATCTAACGGTAGATTTTTAAGATTTGTTGTACAGTAGAGAGAAGAGGAGAGAGAGAGAGAGAGAGAGAGAAGAGATGATAGACAGAAGAGAGAGAAAGATGAGAGAGAGAGTCAAGATCTGAACGTAGATTTTTTAGAAGTTTGGTATTGTAAGAGGAGAGTAAAGGAAGGAGGAGAGAGAGAGAGAGAGTCAATCAGAATAACATAAGAGCAGTGTTTGTTGTAAAAGAGAGAGAGGAGAGAGAAGAGAGAGAGGAGGAGAGAGTAGTGAGAGAGAGAGAGAGAAGAGAGAGAGCAGAGAGAAGAGAAGAGGTCAAATCTGAACTCAAAATTTTTAGATTTTGTAAGGTGAGAGAGAAGAGAGAGAGGAGATGAGAGAGAGAGAGAGAGGAGAGAGAGAGAAGGATTATCCACAGTGGTGTAGTTGTGGTGGATAGATGGAGCAACGACTATGTTGAATTTCTGTTGTTTTTGTTATAGCTCACCCGTACGCGAATACCTTTCTTTCCGAAGAAAAATGGAAGAGCGTCTAATGTGGCTCTATAGGTAGAGTGACAAAGTCGCATTGCACAGGGACAGCGATTCACCCCAATCGTCCGGACCCAGGTAGTAATTACTAGAGTACTTCCCCTGCCTAAGGAGTGGGCACTATCAGCCATTAAGGTATGAATAATAATTACTTAAAAGAGTAAGAAAAGGTTCTTTAAAAAGAAAAGGGGTCACACCCGGACCCAATCTCATAATATATATTATATATATAGTATAATATATATAGTAATATATTGAATCCTGAGTGCGGTAGCGGCCTGAGATAGATGATCTCGAGGACCGGAGCAAGATTTAGCTAATAAACTATATCGCTGACATAGAAATAAAAGAATACATTATAAATATATTAAATATTTCATGATAACTATATATTAAGATATAATAGTAATATATTGTTTCAGTAAATAAAAAAGTAATTAAACTGCTCTTAAAGAAAATCGATCAATGGCTGACAAATCCAGGTTTAAAAAAAAAAAAAATTAAAATCAACGGGTGGGTTAAGGACGGGCGACAATGTTTATAGAATTGCACTGGGGCCGGGGCACAAAAAGTATTTAAGTAATCACGGGGAAGTAAGCGACTGGCTCTTAAGGCATTAGAAAAACTCTCTAGACGGTAATTAGGGGAGCTGCACAACGGCCAAAATCTAGGAGTTTAGATATATAGTAATAAGTAATTGATATGATAGATAGTATATATGTATATATTATGAGTATACAAGAGTAATATTATATATGCCCATCAAACTGAAATTGAATTTATCTACTTATATATATATATTACATAATGTATCTTAAATATAAACATATATTATAATATATATTATATATTATTATTATTGTATATATATAATATATATATATATATATATATATATATCTATATTATATATTATAGTACTATTTAATATAGTATTGATATATATATACTATTATATAATATATATATATATAGTATATATTATATATACTATATATATATATATCTGTACTTTATATATATATAGTAATAGTATATATATAAATATAATATATATTATATAATATATATATATACTATAGCTAGTATATATATATAATATATATAGATATATATATCTATATAAATGGACCTGATATATAATCGTTTTCCCCCGTTTTTAGATAAATATAGCGGAATATTTTAAATGCAAAATCAAAATGTTTTCATTTTGTAAACCATTATTATAATGCTATAATATATATATATATATCATAGCTATATATTTATATATATATTATATATATTATACGTATAATATTAATTTATATTAATATATATATATATAGTTAATAGTATAGTATATAGTATATAATATAATATATATATATTATATAGTATCTATACTAATTAAACATTTATTCTCTTATGCGCGGAGAAACACTTTTGTCAAAACACAAAAAAAAAAAAACAACCACAAGAAAGATAAAAAAATGTATTTCAAACGATGCATTTCAGTGGTATTTTTCTACAGAAGCAGTTTTCAGGTGTAGCAAAGAAACTTTGTTACATAAAACAGAAGCCTAGAATTATAAATTTCGGTTAAACTCCTTGTTATCTTAAAAAAGTCAGAATTCAGCCCAGAAAAGTGCACAACCGATCATCAATAAAATTGTTTAAATCGAACGACTTTCATATGAAAGGAAAATGAAGCTAGCAGAAGAAACGAATAAACATTATTAAAATAATAAAAACAGTAAATAAGTATACAATAAATTTAATCCATACATCACTAACACAAGAAAATTACATTTAACCAATGCGAATGCTAGAAATGAATAATGAAATATAATAAATAATAATAATAATAAATAATATAAAATTATAATAATAATAAGATAATAACCATCAGGAATTTAAAAAAATTTTAAAATCCTGATGGTTTTATATTATTATTATTTATATTATTATTAGTTAATTATTTTTATATATTGCAGATTGATTATATATTATTCAAACGCACTAAAACTTGCGGTTACCATTAACTGTCGATTGTGGTATAAAAAGCGGCTATTTTAATGTAATATGAGGGTTAACTAATGCTTGAAATGACTTTTTTATATTTATTAATTAAGACCTAACAGTGAATTAGTCAACAAAACTGTGGCTTAAAAATTTTTCTTGTTGCTTTGTAGCAGGCACTTCATGAATTAGCCAAAATGGCTAAAATTAGCTACATCTGGTAACAGAACTCTGTCGATAATTTCAATAGCCGAGCGCAATGAAGTAGGCGTTAAAAGGTGAACTGTAACCTTCTATTGTTCATCTTTTTAAAACTTCTGACTCTGTCGCCCTGAAACGATGTTGTATTTTTATTCTAAACCCGTTTACATATCATCATCACTCTATTGGTAACCTTGAGATTTACAGCTATTAAGCTTGTGCCGGGTAAGTACCTTTTGCATATATAATAATATATATATTATAGATATATATGAATAGACATCCGAATCTTTCTTTTAGTATAGTATAGTACTAGGTATATATAGCTATCACTATATATATATATATAATGTATATTTAAATATATATATATATTATAGTATCATTATAATTATTGTGGTCATGTAATTATTAAGCTGTGTATACTTGATTATTTGATATAAATATATAGTATATAGTATTCATATGTAATAATATTATAGTATAGCTAATATTATATATATATATACCTATATAGTATATATAATATATATATATATATATATATATATAGATATAATCAGATATATATATATGAAAATATATTATTATAATTATAAATCCATTATTATATATATATGATATTAATATATATATATATTATATATAATTTATATTATATTATTATTTATATATAATTCGACATAATGTTGCCTCTGTTACATAACTTGCATAATTTTTTTTTGCGCCAGTAACTAAAATCGTAATAAAATATAATTATACAAATAATAATAATAGTAATATATTAATAAGTAATAATAAAGTAGTAATGAATAATAATTAATAAATAAATAATAATTAATAATAATAATATAATAAAATAATAAAAGAAATCATAATATAATAATTTTCTATATAATACGTATTATAATTATATAGTTTGAAAATGTGTGTATGTGAGTGTGTGTGTTCGCGCACGGTGAGTGGTTGGTGTATGGATAAAATGAAATATTCCTTCCGGTTATATTGTATATGAGATTTCTTCCTTATTTAATTGTGAATTACATTTCTATTAAGCCATATATATATATATATATATACTATATGACTTATGTATATATAATATATATTATATAGTATATATATAATTATATATATATATATATTATATACTATATATATATATATATATATCATATATATTATTATATTGTTGGTTTGTGTATGTTAAATTTTCAACGAACCGGGGTTTGGTTTCTTTCTTTTAATTTGTGCATATTGGCTTATTATAAATTTGTACATTTATATATATCATTTACATATATTTATTGTAAAGTTATATATGCCCGGAGTTCTCTACTGTGAATGTAATCTATAACCACTTAAATATTTATACAAAGAATAAAGGAAATCTATATAGTGAATATATATATATATTATAAGTATATATATATATATATATATATATAATATTATATATATTAGTATATATATATATATACATATATATATATATATAGTAAGTATTAAAATTATTATATATATTACTATATATTAATTATAATATATATATAGTATATAATACTACTATTTAAAGAGTCAGATGAAAATATTAATATTATTACTATTATTCATTTAAAAATTAATTAAAATATTAAAGAGTTTAATTATGATTCTAAATTTAAATTTTTTGTGTTGGAGGCGGGAAAAGTAAGAGTCAAGCGAGTCGAACACCCGTCGCCTTCTGTCTCTTCATTAATCACGGCTGAGTAAACGCGAGGTTCGTTGACATTTGCGACCTATAGTATATATATAGCATATATCATATAAAAGAAAAATATTATATATATATTATATATAGTTATATATATTAATATGTATATAATATATATATAGTAATATATATATATATATTATATATATAATATATATATGTATACAGGGTTCACACTGAATTCTGGAAGGTCAGGGAAAGTCAGGAGAAAAAAATTGGTCAGGGAAAGTCAGGGGAAACGTTTTAAGATCTGCTGAAAGTCAGGGAAATTTAAAAAAAAGGTCAGGGAAACTGTTTAACATATTGAAATCATAGGAAGAAAGATGTATTGGAACGTATTTTCGTCGTTTTGATAACTTTTTTTCTTACTGTATAATTGTGGAATAAAGAAGATGTTTTGAATAGGTGAATTGAAAAAATAGGATCTCAATGATTGTAATATGTAAACTGCTATCCTGTTTCTTTTTAATTTTAGTTCACTGAAGATATATTAATATTCTGTTCGTAGAGGTTCCAAGTTCATCCTTTCGATTGAAGGCGATTGGTATATGGATGTGTTTTTTTAAACTGTATAAGCTGCAATTAAAGGTGTTTGACCATCTTTTCATGTTTACAGTTTTTTATACTTTTTTCAGATGCTTTCAATAGTGGGATGTACAACAATTGAGCATTGACTAAAGGTGCAAAATGAAGAGGAAGTCACCATTTTATGTTAATAAAATGACTTCAAAGCAAACAATAATAACTTTAACGACAGTGGTTGAACGTCAAACTCAACCCAAAGTTTATCGGGTGGTTGGGTAAATGGACCTGAAATAGTTCCAAGGCTACTGTAAAGTATTGTAAAAGAACTTTGATCTATCTAACAGGGGATGCCAAGCCGCCGAAGTTTCAGATTCCAGACGACAAAATCATTTGAGGTCTATTCAAAATTCAGCCGGACACAACCATCATTCGAAAAAACGCTTTTCGTTATGTGTTCGTAGATAATACCCAAATATTAGTGACGGAAGGAGTGGTGTGCTTCGCTGAAAACTATATGCATTTTGGTCCAATCCACTATCTAATCATAGCCACTGACCGATTGTAAATGACCCTGAGTGTTCCATTAATACCACCTCCAAAACCACTTTATCACTGCAGTTTCATCCTTTTTGCATTAACAGAATGATAGTTACAGCATCTGAAAACTAATGGGTCAAGGTTAGTAAAAGGTGGGTGGCGCAGATAATATGTCTTTAAACTCCATAATGCAGAATATAGAAGGGAAAACTTTAAATTAATGTTTTCCAGATAGTCTGGTAGGCTTCAAATTTTAAAAATGGGGTCGACGAAATGTAATGTAAATATGTTATTAACCATGGACTTGCTCCCTATATTACTTTTTTCAAGAAAGTCAAAAGCACTAATAGCACTCTACGGTCCTTTTTGCTCAGGAGATGCTTCATTGTCTACATAGAGCCAAAAACGCCCCTTGAATGTAAAATCGAAAATATTTTCGGATGGTGACTGTCGTTTTTAAAGAGAACTTGAATTATTTTTTTTCTTCTATAGTAACCTGGGAATAATGTTCATGTGGAATTTGGTGGCGCAAATATTGAATTAGGATGATGTTTTCGGTCATGGGGAATGTGACAGTGAGGACAGGGTCGGGTTGTTGCCTCATTATACAATTGAAGCCATTTTTAGTGGGAGAATCATGAAACGGAGCTTAGTTCTGATTTCTCAAAGAACGTGCAACAGATTCTATAAGAATTCTCATGAAACGTATCATATAGTTCCTATCACTTCAAAAAATGGTTGCAAAATGTAAGAAGCTGGCCCTCTGCGTATAGCATAGGAGACATATGAAGTAACAGTATGATCTATATGTCAAAAAACAGAAGGCCCAAAGAAAGGGAAGGGAGAGAAAGTAAGAAGGTTTGACAAAAAGAACAAAATTATTGCCATAACTATCGATCTAGCAGCAGAACTTGAAGAGCAAAGCAAAGAGTGTTAGTAACTGACGGAAAGCTTTTTGACAGAAGAATGACGCTAAAGCTGGAAGCTGGAACATCAAGAAATATTCAGTAATGCTGTGAGAAGGCAAAGTAAACACGGCTGATAAATCTCCTACCATTTAGAATTTTGTGAATTCACCAGTGGGACATCAGCTCGGCAGTGGACGCTTATTCACCTAAGTCTCACTTAATAGTAAACTTTAATTAATCTGTCGGGGGGGAGTAAATGAACACACTAACTTAGCTTTTGGAGAAATAAAGAAAGGAGTGCAATTGCTTAGGGGAGGTAAGAGACGGTTGATTACTATAGAAAATATATATTTTTTAAATTCATTCTAACTCTTCTACAGTTCTAAAAGTAAATTTTCAAATAATTTAATGTATAACTGAGTAAATAAACTAGGCTGCAATAATGATTAAATGAGAATATTTTATACGCCCAAAATAGCGACCGCTGGTCAGCAGGGAAATTTTTGCGGATGTATGGTCACGGAAAGTCAGAGGAAATCAAAATTCCAAATTCAGTGTGAACACCTGTATAACTTTCTTATTACGTTTTATGTTATTAGTAATCAGTAATTTTTTTTTCTATTTATTCTTTTTTTTTAACTTTTTCTCTTTAGCCGATGTTTTAATGTATAGTGTATCACTTTTTCATTTGTTTTTTTTAATGTTTCTCTAACAACTCTTAAACTGAGCCCAAGTTGTGGTGAAGACTGGCTTGGTATACTTTTGGAGTACCTTTTGCACTTCTCAGACAGGTTCAAAATCGTACGTTTTGATGTCAAGACGCCAATCTTTAATCAAACATACCGGTAATGTATATATCTACATATATATCTAGTATTATATATATATATATCTTGATATATACTAGTATATATATATATGTATATATTATAAGTATATATAGTTATATAGATAGGTATATATATATTAATATATTTATTATTTCCTCTGGTATGGAAATGCCCAAATACCAAAACAGGAAATCCGCCAGTGGGGAAAAATTGAACTCAAATCTAAACCATAATCTGACATGCACTGGTAACCACTTTTTGAAAATGTATAATCCGAAGGAATGGGGAATAGGAAGGAGTAAAGGAACGGTTGTGCATTGATACAAGATTAGCAGATGAGTCAAAGATCCAAGTAACAAGCTAGCAAGGTAGCAAGGTAGCAAAGTAGCAAGTTTCAAGTACAGGTCAAAGTACCAAGGAGATCAAAGAGAAAGAATGGGACTCTGTGGAAAGACCAGTTACTGTTTGTTACTGCTCGAAGTTGGTGTCGTGATTTGCCATCTCTGGTTTATCATATCATTGGTTTCAGTCATCGAGTGGATTAAGATGAGCAATTGATTTAGTCCACATAACACAGATGTAGTTTTGCTTTCCGTCCAACCAGGATTCGATCCTGGAGTCTAGTGAATGTAATCCCAGGATTTGATCCTGGAGTCTGGTGAATGTGAGTTGAACGTTTTACCGACAGAGTTACCAGACACGTTGGAAAGATCAGTTTATTGAGCTCTATTCAAAGGGGGAAGATATGTGACTACATAGTTCAACAAAAATGTATGGTCGATGGTTTGTTATAGTAGTGATGATACATGGAGAGTGGTGCAGTAGTTCGACGGGTAGAAAGAGCTTCTATTAGAGCAGGAGAATTGATGGTATTCAAGAAGAACCAGACTTTATCACCCCTTTTAAGAAGACCTGTATACAAGAGGAACCACCACAGATACGTGATGCATACTTCATACCAAAGATGGACGACACCCCTATTCGGAATAAGCCATTCGGGTGTTGTAAAAGAGCTCTGAAGACTCCTGAGAACTCCTAACCATGTCTTGATAAAGCTTTTTTTAGTCCGAGGAAAACTGTGACCACGAGAACAAGGAAAGTGCAAAAAATTTTAAGAACAGGACAAAGGTTTGAGTTTGTGTATTTTCAAAAAGATGTTAAGCTTGTCTTGGGAAGATTATTGTCGGTAAACGATGAAGGAAATGAGTATTTATGAGGACATCGTGGCAAGATATAGGTATTCTACATTCAGTGCCCCCAATCCATATGGCCAGGAGGCTCAGCATACGAAAAGTTTCAGATATCAGCATTTCAAGGGGCGACAACCCCAAAGACTGTGAAGTTGGGGGGGGGGGGTTATCGGCGTAAGGTAGTGGATAAGTGCATGAAGATAGGGCAGTAAGGTCATTAATTAAAATTAGAAGTAGGACAAGTGATACAACAGAACCTCGAAGAATACATTATTGATCTAGTTTAAAGGATAGAGCAGGTGGTCCGATCTGTTATAGAGAGAAGAGATTACCGGAACAGGTTAATGAATCAGTCGTTAGACCCTTTCCTCCTTGCCAAGTTCTTCTTAAACGGTGCGAAAGCGAAGAGGGTCATAAATGTTAGGGTCAGGACATCCATCGTTGGTAGACTACTAAGTGTTTACCGCTTTGTGGATGTCCCTGAGCTGAAAGCAATCCACGCGGGCCGTTGTTCAAAATCAATATTTGAGCCAAATAGAAGGACTTTCCGCTTTAATGGCTCTGAATATTAAAACAGAAGATTTACGCAAAAGCTGATGAAGAGGGATAAATGGAAAAAAGGGGAAAGATTCAACCAATGTCGCCTTTCTAACCGCCCAACCACTGTGATTTGACAAACGAGTAAATAATTAAATGTTTGCCAAAATCTATCTAGTTTAGGAACTAGTTAGAAACTGCTGGAAAAGAAAGAAGGAAGGTTAAATAGATGACCCGTTACAGCCTAATAGGTTAAAGTAGAAGAGATCGCCCTTTACTTGGCATGGTGACTGAGCTTAGTTTCTTGCTTCAGCAGATCGATAAACAAGTCCAAGTTTAGTAGGCGAAGACGAAATAAATGTTACCAGGCAGGGTCAGCTCGAAAGCTTAAGTTTAAGAAACTTTCCGTGAAGATGAGGCAGGCATATTCCTCCTTCATAGCAGTTTCAGTGACATGTTAGTGAGAACTGGAAACTCGCATCTTCAGGATAATAAGTGTGCAGGGAGGGTGGTTGAGAAGAAAGTAATAAAGGAAGGGATGGATGAAGGCAGTGTTAGACACTCCAATTCTTACAAAAGGGAACTAGTAAAAATTGAGTGAATGTTATATAAACTTGAATTTTTTATTATATAATTACGTATTATATATATATTAATAAGTACTATATAAATATAGCATAATATAGTATATAGTATATATGTAATATATATATAATATATATATAATATTGAATATATATATATAATATAAGTATATAGATATATAGTATATAATATGCTTATCATATATATATATATGATGGGGGTTTTTATTATAATCAACGGCATCTTCAAGCAGACAAATTGTAAACGTTTAGAATTAATTTTAATTCGAAGGCAGGCCAATATTTTTCTTTTTTTTAGGAAAACCTTTTTTGATTTTAGCAAGACCAGAATGAAAGGAAGGAGCAAAAAGTGTAAAAAAATGTTTTCAAGTAAAATACTACGCGGCACCGGAAGGAATCATTCAAATTGCGCCGGCGAAATTCTCGTTCTCTCTCAAGTCTCTCTCGTCCCTTCTCGATCTCTTCTCTCTCTATCTCTTCTCTCTCTCTCTCTCTCTCTCTATCTCTCTTCATCTCTTCTCTCTCTCTCTCTCATTTCTCTTCTCTCTCTCGTTCTCTCTCCAATCCTCTCTCTCTCTCCACCGTCTCTCTCCTAGTTCCAGCGTCGTCACTCACTCTCCTTCTCTCGTTGTCCTTCTTCTCTCTGTCTCTCTCGTCTCTCTCCTCTCTCTCTCGTCCTCACTTTCTCTTCGGTCTCTCTCTCTCATCTCCTCCTCCATCTCTCGTCTCTCTCTCCCTTCTTCGTGTATAAAGATCTCTCGGTCTCTCATCTGTCTACTCCCAGTGTTCATCGTCGGGTCTCTCTCTTCGGATTCGAGGGCGAAGGGGTTTGCATGTTCGCCGGTTCTCCACTTGACCGCAATCTCTCCTCAAGCCTTCGCGACATCATCGCCCCATCTCCAGTTCCTCTGCGACGATTACGCGCCCCTTACGTTGCTGGGTTCTAGGTTTCGCTCGTTCGCGCCGCCGATCCCTCCTCCTGGTTCCTCCTCTCCCCGTCCGTCTCGCCTCCGTATCGCGATATATGATATAGTTAATATAACTTTATTTACTTATATCTATAATAATATATATATATTACTACTATATATAATTAGTATTATAATAAGTACTAATAACTAGGGATGAACTTAATTATATATAATAATATATTTTTGACAAATCAAAAATTCCAAATTATATGTGTCTTAAGTATATTATTAAATTTTTTTATAAAATTAGAAAATATTCATATTATGAGTAATATTTATAAATTGATTATTGAAAATTGCTTATTACATATTAATAATTTATTCCGTGAAATGAGTTTATATATACACCGAAATTATTACGATTCTTCGGTCTAACATTTATAATTTAGATATATATTATAGTATTAAAGTTATTATTTAGTATCATATGATTAGTATATTATATTATATATTTTTAGCTGTGAAGATGAATGAGTGAGTATCGAGTATAACTGAATTTTTTATTCTTGAGTGATGTAATGTAGCACGAGCGGCGAGAGATATCTCAATTGGCTCACAGAAGAAATACATAGTTTTTCTTGTATTTCCATTTAAATATAAATGAAAATTATCGAGTATTCAGTGAGGCTTAGGAGGCTTCAGGAGGTATCAGGGAGCTTCAAGGGAAGCGAATCTACTAGCCGAGACACCTCTGTACTAGACAACCCATCTTATATATTCTTAGATTATGTAACACACCTAGTTAGGATTCGAGCGAAGGTAGATTAACAATATGTATTCCATGATTGTTGCCCTTCTACGGCCGAGAGAGTTGGAGATACCTATGTATCTTTGATTAGGATTGATTGAGCGACTTAATGCCAAAAGTATCACGCGCTTTACTTCCGTCTCCACGACGTAAAAACCTCTTGCACAGCGGCTGCGCGAGATTCTCACCCTTTGTTTTACCCCTATTGCTTCTTAATGGAGGGTCAAGCTGTGTTAAGTACCACGCAGTATGGTAGTTGGAGCTCCAGTGCTACCACCCAAAGATGCTAAAAGTTGTGATTTGTTTTGTAATATGCCCACGTGTTCGTAGAACCACCACCGCGGCCACCTATTTATTTAAATGGTCGTCCTCAAGCCGGCCATTTCGCGATTGCTACTTAATTCTTCAAGGCCTCATATACTTTCGTGGTGCTTTCTGTGTTAACATATGTTTTATTACACATGTTATTAATTCATAAATTTGAATTGAATCTTCATGTATATCACATTGTGTGTAAGTTGTGAAAAATTATTTTGCCGTAATATTCATTACGGAAACTATAAGTATATCTGATAGTGATGTACAAATAAAGGATATTACTAGAAATTAAATATAAATTCGAGATTCTTTTCTAAACTCCTCCTGTATAAATCGAATAAATTACTTGTGATGCATGAACCGTTAAATTATATAAATAATTGTGAACGTTTTACTACGATTACTTAACGCCCTTTAGCCTAGTACGTCAGTAATGGTAAATAGTTGGCACAAACAAACCAGTTAGGTTATGTAGAAATTTTGGATTTCTTTCGGTATCGATTCAATCACAATGTATGTATTTCGTAATCTTATTCCGTCATTCTATGTAAAAAGGCGTATATATATAATATAAATTTTCTGGACTAATCTATTCACATACTTTTAATTAAGCTTAGATTTATCCATTGAATTATATATTTATTTCAGTCGTTTACAAAACCAATTTTTTAAGGAATCCAAGCGTTTTTACCAGCCAGTTTCAGCCTCGGAAATTTTTTTGGGACATGCGTAAGTAATTCCATTTCTTAAAACTAATAATTGAGTTATACCGTATTAAATTATGTTATATGCAGAGAGTTATCTATTTATGAATCATATATCGTCATATCAATGAAAATCAAAAAGAATATGACTTAATATCGGGAACACATGTCAATTTAAGACATTTAAAATTATTAATGACTTAAATGAATATATTATATCCATATATATCATGCATGATAATCTACTATGATAATTTTGATGTGTTAATTAATAAATTGTATAGGTTCTTTTACTATAATTATTATTATAATAATATTGGTAGATAACTCTGTAATATATATATTGAATATTTATAATTATATTAGTTTTCCATAAATTATCAAGTGATAATTTAAATTGTTATAATATATATATATACCCTCTATAGTTTGATATAAATATATATACTTAAGTACTCTAAGTTGCCTAACTACCCATAATAATTATTGAGAGAAGTTTAGCTATATGAAAACTATTAAAATAGGAGTATAATATAGCCATATGGTAATGCAATATACAATGATAAAGATAATATATACCCCGAGTTAATATTAATAATGGAAAACTTTTTAAATCTGAGTGAGGAAGCTCTGTGAAACGGTTTCATTATTATAATTATTGGATGTAGATGACGGATATATATAAGGTACTCAGGTAAAGATGAGGTAGAGCAAGAAAGTGAGAAGAAGGTAGGAAGTGTATTATAATGGATTAAAGATAGGTGTAAGGTACTATAAGGAAAGTGAAGTGAAATTTAAACTTATGAGAAAAATAAGACAGTTAGAAGGTACTAAAATGGTTATCATTAAATGATGATAAAGGGAAAAGAGATCAGATAAGTGATTCTACCAGGTGAGAAGTAGTAGTAGTAGTGAAGAATATCTAGTAGAAATATGAAGGCCAAGGTCTACTATTGGCAGATATAAGTGAGTGAGCGTCATGAATCTTTATTTGAGATGATATTAAAGGTATAGAGAGCTGAAATGGTACCCAAAGGAGATTAGAAAGTGGTTGGGTCTCGAGCTTGAAGATGAAGAGTAAATCATTTAATAAATGTTGCAACTTCTATAAGTCTCAAAAAATAGGGTTGAAGATGGTTTTCGAAGTGTGAATAATTGGATCCATTCTCGCAAATTGAGATATATTCTAGTTTTATGATTTTCTTGTTGCGAGACCCATGCATTTTATTGTAATTAAAAGAATGTATATAGATTAAATATTTGAGATTGTAAATTGTTGATACATCGTTGCTCTAAGCGAGTTAGGGAGGAGAAAATCTTTAAGCTTTGTGCACTTGTTACAGGGTAGCCCGAAGCGGCACCCGCGGCAACGGTGACAGGCTTATTACTCCGCTTGATGACCATATCAAGCTATCATGTATCCATACATCGAGACTCACCCTGATAACACAAAACACATAGAACCGCAGGTCTCTATACAATTAATTTTGGGAATGTTAACTTTTACTATTGTGGCATTAAATTCAGACGTGAGTTTTATAAAATATGGTTAAGAACGTTTTAAACTCTTCTACCGAAATTAGCTACTTTTTTTTTGAAGCTCTAAGTGTTCATAGTCTCTCGTGGTAAATGTTAAATTCACAAACAAGTAGGTAGATGACGCTCTAAATCCCGTCTTGTAACTCAGCGTTATGCTTAGACTTTTTACCCATGTACTGTGTAAGATCTATTACTATGGCTCATTCATCATAATATCAACAAGGACGAACCTTCAGAATTCTTCGCAGCGTTTTAAATTTCAAGTCTAAGGATCATTGCTAATATTCAACGGGTGAGGCCTGGCCACGGGTTAATTGTGTTTTATTGTTTGTTGGACAAGTGGAAAGTAGATCAACATTCGTAACACCTTAATCATACATCTAATTACCATATACTACTATATAAGATCATAGATATGTATAACTATACGTATATACATATATTAATATATTTATAATATATTATTATCATATAATTAAGTTATATAATTGGCTAATATAGTATATATATATTAATTGCATATATAGTAATGATATAAGCATCTAACATATATATTTATTATATATATAATTATATATTATTAATATTATACCTTCTTAGTATATAATAATGGTGAAACTTTAGATTAGGCTCACCAGATATCTCGAAAAGTAAAGAAACTTACAGAAAAAACTATATACATATTTGGAATCTGCATATAAAGCATATTACCTGAATGTAAAAAAAAATAGGGGGGCTCGAGCCCCTATTCTCTACCCCTGATATAATAAATTTAAATTTATTCTCCATTGCTTCCAGCCGATGGTGGGATACAGAGGTGGTAGACGGAAGTCCTGACCGATCGTCCACCTAGAGGAGCGAGAGTACACCTACTCAGTATGCCGACGACAACTTTATACTCTATATGAGGACTACTCATAGCGGAGCGTACTCGTTATTCTTAACATCATAAAACGACTTTATATATATATCTACATTATTTATATATATATATAACTATGATTTAGTATCTTATATATCATATATTATATAATAAATAAATTCCCATTAGTATAATATTACATAATTATTTGAATATTACGTGAACTACCAATAGTAAGGTTCTATTTAAACCGTATTATTTAATATATAAAAAATCACAAATATTATTCCTCATATTAATCGTATCTTAATAAAATTATATTCTAACCCTTTCCATATTAATATAAATATACTATAAATCCAATGAAAACTTCCCCCGTCGGCTCGGCCCCCTAATTTTTTTTTAAACATTCTGGTAATAAGCTTTAAAATCGTAATATGGATATATGGTTAAAATATGGTTTTTTTCTGTACAGTGTCCGATATTCTGCTTCGAAAGTATATATATCTGTTGCCCATAATCTGAAAGTTATACCCCTCCATTAAAATCCCTCGAAAAAATAACTACGATTCTTCATAATGGTTAGTACATTTTTATTTCCATTCTTCATCACTAATAATCCTGTTCGGACAAATTCCTTGTAGATACAATTAAATATTCTAACATACCAAAATATTATATATATAAGTATTATATTATAATCTGTTTGTGTATATACCTACTTAGCTAGAGTGGATATTTCATGAAATATAGGATTAGTTAACACTAATATGTAAAAATTAAGGAGTGCAAGCAACTAGAAGATCACACTGTACGGCTTTGGTAGAACTTAAAAACCTATTAAGACGGATGACCTGTCCATTTACATAACATCAACAGTTCTTAACTGCTGTTAGTAGTCATTAAAAACCGTATTAAGAACGGACTGACCAGCGTTCGTCGTTAGAGTCGTTTTATTGTAATAGAATTAGTGATTTAATGATATATTTTGAGATACTTTTATTTACTTCTCATCTTCTTATTTTACCATTTAAAAAGTAAAATTTCTTTCCCTTTTGGTTATAAATTTGCAATCATATATTTAACTTATATATAATATTTTCAGTATAATTATTAAAACTTTATTAAATTATATTATCGTAATTTTAATCTTTATTTTAAATCGCAAATTACATTAATAATTAGATTTAATTGTCATGATATGATCCATTATTTCTAAGTTCTGCCTCATTTTATTAATTTTCGAGTACCTGAGGAACTAACAATAACTCCTATTAATTTGAATCTAGTTTAGCGATATGCCCTCCCTACCTTAATTAATTAATAGATTGGTTATGTTACTTGGAGTATGGTAGCAATTTTACTAATAAAACACACTTATTATAAATGCTACCATGGAATATTTCCAGTAATACCTTTTACTTTTAAATTGAAATCCTATTACTATAATTTTATTTGCTTTGCCTAAATCTCTCTAATAGGATTTGTTCATTGATTTTCCAAATGCATGTGCAGCTACCTTGACTGGCGCAACAATTGTATTCTATTATTTTGTGTATATAAATCATTGTTGCAGAGGGGACACCTGACACAAGTGAATTGCTCAATACGTACATAGAAGTACGAGATATAATCATAAACTTATGACAGTGGTTACCTACAACACACACTTTATGGCAATATTTTATTTAGAGGCCGATAATCAGACTGTAAAAACGTTTATTCACATATAAATAGAGTCGTTTATTTATTGGTATTGGTAAATATTTATAGTCTTTAAAAGATTTACTTCTTTACCACATCACTTTTCTGACATAATCTCTTATTCTTAAAAAAAAACAATAAAATCAAAAGCTTTCGTTACTGCTGCAAGAAAATTTATGTTTTAGAGAGAAAAATCAAAGTCACACAAATTAGCTTTTAGCTAATATTGCCCCTCTTGTTTTTTCTCAGTTAAAGTGTGCTCAATACGAGGAATGAGTAAAGATAAGATTATTTTATATAAAATTTAAATTAAAATTTTAAACATACTCATTGAAGGTTTAAAAAAATATTGAGATGTTGTTTAAAACACATTTATTGATTTTTTAATCATTTCTGGTGAGACCTATGCCGCACTTTCGGAGGAGGGCCGGATGATTCAAAACCTCCGGTCGAACAATTCACATCGAGAAATAGAGTTCGTCGCTCCATAATTTTGTGCTAATTACTGTGTGTTCTCTACCTAACTGCTTTAATGTGTTTTTCATTGTTCTATTACTAGAGTCCCAGTAAGTATCTGCTTCAGATAGCAAAAATTCATCTTATCCTGACCTATATATCATATTGTACTGCCAATAAATGGTAAAGTTGTTCAGTAAATTTTTTTTCACAAAATGTGATTTTCGAAATTTGTTTCTTGCATCGGCAACAGGATATCAATATAACGGATGATTCGTCAGTATAATTACAACTGATAATGTCCCAAATTGTGAACCCAATCCACCCCAAAACGTATTAAGTGTATTGTTTCTGACATTACACTAATTTTTTCTATTGTAGTTTGTCAATCTTCAATATTCGTATCATGCAAACTAGTATTCCCTCACCAATCGAGTCAACCGCGATTATACATGAAAAGGGTCTTAGCACAAGCATTTACTTGGCGATTTCTATTTTTTTAATATAATGTGGAAAATATTTTTTGCTGACTAGAAGGTAACTAGCTGGTGACAAGTGGAGAGTTACTTGATCTGTGAATGAGCATTTTTTCATTTCTTCCGTCAAGCACCACTGTTAGTTCTGGGAACATCCCATCTCACCGAGAGAAACCCACATGTACTATGTATGTATATGAATTTATTTAGCCTATTATATTGTATACATCGCAGTATACATACTTCATGAGATGTTACACATAATTACTAATTTTACATGTTATCTAAAATTTTCTGGTAATTATGCTCCGAAGCAAATCGCCTTAAGATATGCCAGTTTGGGTATAATAGAATTTGCATTATCTGTTATATTCTATTGGAGAGTAAATTCCTTTCTCCATATCAGTATCTTTTAAATAACTTAGACCGCGTTTGGAAATAGAGATAATTTTATTTAGAATGGCATTAATAATAGTGCCAATTTTTAAATTCGTAGAGTATTATAAACCTCGTCGAGCACTCGGGTGGCAACACACCTGCCCGTGATAAACCCAACGCACTTTCTGTGTGGAATAACAAATGTCTTAGATTTCGCATACCAAATTTTTCCATCTCTGTACTTCTTCAATTTGTGAATATATACAAAGTACAGTAATTGGATAAAAACAAGGTTTATTTAGAAATTCGAGCCAGGTAAAGTGCAGATTCATATTCCATGTATATATTTTAATTCTTCGCTATCAATTAAATACAGCGTATGAATATTCCTTTTAATTGTAAGTTTCAGTAATATTTAAAAAATATACAATAACAATTATATTCAACACTTATTTTGAAAAGGAGTTATGATTTATAAGAATAAGGCATGGGAAAAATAAACAAAAATCAAATAATAATTATGTTTATTTAGTATGATAAGTTAAACGAAAATATCTGCGAGAACGCAATAGAAACGTTTTGGCCAGATTATATATTATAATAATTCACCATACATTTGAGGTGACAGTATAGTGATGATCCGTGACGGAACTACTTCATCCTAACTAATCAAATGAAACAACTTATAAACTCATAGTATATAGCCGCGATGCGATTCAGGCTTGAAATTTAAGAGTCGATATTTAGGTAATAATATTATTGTTAAATCTAAATTTTCTAATTCAACTAACTAGATCACCTCATGATTAGTGATTGGTATTAGTTAGATTCTGAATAGACAATAAATTTTGTTAAGGAATTTTTTGTTTGTGACTGTGCGATGATCTAATCCTTGTACCTATCTTTTAGCTTACCCCTCCGGATAAAATCCATTTTTAAAATAAAATACTAAATCGCGAAAAGTCCTATTTGGTAGGGTAATTACCTCTTCACATAATATCAGCGCCGGATCGCTAGGGTGGTGTATGCCTTTTCCTCTCCATGCAAGATATATAGAGCTTTCACCATGGGATTTCAGTTGCATTATATATATATTACCCTTATTAGTGTATATATATATAATATTATAATATATCCAACACCGATAAGTATCTATTTTAAAAAGCTATTTCTCATTTCACTGGAAAATAATTTCCCATGGATAATATATATATGATATATATATATATAATATATATTTATATATAATGTATTATTATATATTACTGAAGTTAAAGAATATATTGAGGTTATACTAGATATTATAATATAATATAAATATTAGTTAATAAATTTATATATTTACCTAAATTTTATATCATATGAAAGACCAGACTAAGAGAAATAGAATGAGCTAAGAGAAGCATCAGTGTTCTACAGACAACGGTGTTGTGAAGACGCCAATTTAACGAAGTGTTAAAATTTTGTGTGTCATCTTAGGAATGCTTGAAACAAAAAATCATGTAAATTTAATTTTTCGTAGTTTCATTATAATAACAACACAAATATAAAGAACGATAATAAAGAAATACGCTGGTATATAAAAAGGTTAAACCTACTAACATATACTAATACTATATATACTATATTACCTCAAAAGGTCGAAAGATTCGCTAGTAACTTATTGTACTGTGTGATCTCGTGCACTCTCTATCTTACCTCCTTCATCCCCGTCTCTACTTCTCGGTAGTGTACTTTGGGTTGAAACTCTCCTCGTCCTCATTCAGGGTGTTTTTGTTCTTCCGGAAAACCTGAGAACATTCTTATCAGCCTCTACGCTGATCGATCTGCATGGGTCCTCCGTCTTTTCGGCGACGCTGTCTCGTCATCTCGGTTTCGTGCTCTCGTTTTCTTCCCTCACCTCATATTCATCGTCTCCACAGAGAGCATTTGAAGCACCATCGTTGCGATAAATAAAACCTATAATTAATCGTTGTAGATTCAGTTCAACCTTTTGTTGCGCTGTTTCTTTAAAGGACAACGTCTCTATATACTAGTTTATTATATTAATGTTAGTGGTCATTATGATATATATTTACTAATTTCTATATTTTTATTTATTATTATTATTATTAATTATCATTTATTCTAACAGTTCATGGTACAATTTATATTTATTTACCCTAAACTTAAATATTAGTATCACTACTTATATATTATTAAAATTAAACTTTAAATATAACTGATTTGAAAAGCCTGTCCTTTGAAAAAGTTAGTTTAAGACCGATATTGATATCGAAACGACCAGTACATATGTCATAATTTGTCGGATTTGTTTTTTGTTTCTTAATTAGTTTTTTTTCTTTGTATCAGAAATCGTTAATTGTCAATGCTTATAGGATTTATTTTATACGTCTACATATGGGATATGCCTCTTCAAAATAATTTAGTTTTTTTTCTTATCGATTTATTATTTTTCTTATTTTATTTATGAAAGCTATAACAGTATGGAAGGAGTCCTTCCACAAAAAGATGATATTAAAAAAAGGCATCAAGTTGGGAATAGGAGAGTGGTTATTTCTCTCCGGAGCGCTCAGCGCCGGTTAAAAACTATTAATAATTCTATTTATTGGGATTATTTTTTTTTTGTTTTTTTTTATAGAATTATACATATAAAAAATTAACATGATAAAAAAAAAAGCAACTGTGCTGACTGCTAGAAAACAATTTCGGCGAATCTTTTCTAAATTGAGATGAAGGTTTTAGCTAAGTAACAACGGAAATGAGCGTTGCTTGAGACCTGTGCAGGCTGAGGTGTGTGAGATATAAGAAGTAATATGACTCGTTCGATCTGCATGAGCTCTCCGAAGCAGTAGGTTTGGCCGTATGGCGATGTAATTCGCATATCTAGCCCTGTCAGCGTTATATGTAGACTTTTTTAGTTCCAGTTTATAAAAGGATTATAAGCGTGCCTATATATATATACTATAACCCACCTATTATATTTCTAGTCGTTCACGAACATAAAGAACTGAACATACAGAAAAACCTATGTTAATATTATAATATGTAGCTGACGTAGCATTATAAAATTATAGGCGAGAGTAGTTATGAATTATAGATACGTATCTTATCAATATATTCATATAAGGTATAACCTTTTAAGCTATGGTAAGTCTCATTTTGAAAAATAGTGATATAATATATGATCATTCTCTAAAATCAATATAGACAGGTATTATACTATATAAGTAGCTAGTAGTTATAAAGTTACCTCTATAGTTCAGGCCAGGTCGAGGTAGTTGGCATGTCAATACGCGTATTCGTCAGCAGTGGTGCATAATGCAATTTCAGCCTTTCCATATGTTAAGTTATGTACTATTGCGTTCAGTCTTAATAATACAGTATATATACTTTTTATTCAAATAAATTAATATCAATAATAATAAAAAATAGTAATACTATCATAGTGATATAACCTTAATAATATACTATTCAATATAGATTATTCCCGTATAGTATTATTACATAAGATTTATTATATTAATATGTATATATATATAATAAATAGTAAAAATACTAAAATAGATAATGAGCACTACTAATATAATAGTATCATTTCAGTATATATAAAGTAGCATGGAATATAAATTATTACTAAATATATATATAGATATAGCTTTATATATACTTATACATATAATATATAAACATCAAATTTAAGTTTTCTTTATATATAATTGTGTAATAAAAACATGGACTATAAGCAGTTATAGTATACGTCACATGATACATATCATAATAGCTATATTATAGGTATCTTTACATAATAGGTTAGTTAAACTATAAAGTTCTTTCTATAGTCTTCCATATATATATTTCTTAAACTATAGAATATCTGGATTCGAAATATTTCTTCTGATATAATCTCGTATAACCAACATGGCCTCTGTTAAAGGCAGAGTTATAGGTATATATATATAGTATGATATATAGATTATATATATAATTACCGTAGGGTAAAGTTACGGACATATATATATACATCTAATATAATCTTGATAGGGTCACGACCGATTATAGAAATAGCTAACCTCTTACAAGGGCGTTAGTGCTTGAGCAATGGCCGTATTCTACTATAACAAACTGATAAACACATCACGCACACCCTTAGCGGGAGATTCTGAAAGAACTGGTTATCTCATCTATTCAATTGGCAGAGTGCTTTCTTCCTGTAATCCTTCCGCCTACCTATTATGCCAGAGTAAAATCGCCAGGTCGTATGCCGGCTTCCACCCACCGTCCGGTGCTCTACATATGAAGAATCAAATTATGGTCTCCGTTCAGTGATATGCAAGCTAGATGTTAAAAAATATTTGTGTATTAGCTGTACCAATGTGCCCATCTATATGCTTGAATCGGGAGAAAAATGCGCCTTTCCGCTGTTAACACCAAACAAAAAACATGTTCCTAACTGTCCTTCATGCGACTAATACCCTCATGAGCTCTTAACACTCGAAACACAAAATCATTCCGCCTTGTTGCTATTCTAGCGTCACTCTCTTCTTACATATCTAATTGGTTATCTCTCCGTTTTAGAAGAGTAATCGAAACACGTTTGTCTACAATACTGTACTTATTGGCATACAACTAGCCAGGTTATAAACAGCAGCCGAGTTTAGCCTGTATATACTTCTTTGCTCTTGTATAAACTAGCATAGCCCAGCTATTAAATTATTAGCTTTATAACCGTATTGCTTCCAAAGCTGATTAGGCCTACTTCAAAATTTTGGAAAAAAATGATAAAGCACACCAAAACTAAATCTTTTTCTCTTGAAGAGGAAGAGGATGATAGAAGCAAAATCCAACCATGAGCCATATATCGGTAGTTTAAAAAACTTTTCTTTTTGAGTATACTAAATAGATAATAAGGACATAATATATAAAAATATATAATAATGATAAATATTGAAATCAAAAATAATAAAAATAATAGAATAATAAATAATCAGGTAATAATAATAATAATAGATAATAAATAATTATAATAATAACATAATCAATAAATAAAAAAAGACATAAATAAATAATAATAAAAATAGAACCAATCCAAATAGGGAAAATCTATCAATAGATACATTCTACTTAGATACACAATTCGGATATATTACTCATTCAAAGGATTCAATAAATTTGATAAGTTTCTCTAATAATTAAATATAACAGAAAATAATAACCACTATCAATATACTAGAAGCTATAATGAATAATAAGAACTTATCACCTCCAGCGAGACCACACACTGTTTCAACAGTAGTGTTTTAAATTAAATACATTTTATCAAGAAAACTGTTAAATTTTTCTCACATTTTTGTTTTTATAATTGTTTAGAGCTTTTTGCATTATCAAATACCCTTATTGTTCGTAGAATGTATATATTTATAAATTTCGTAATGAAGAAAGGAACTTTAACCGAGTTATTTTTGTAAAAAAAAAGTAAAAAATTGAAAATTGTATTTTGGTTAATCTCTATAATAAAAAAATTTATTGATATATTGATTTTTTTTCGATAATTTTAAGATGACTATCAGTGAAGACCTGGTAAAACCGAAGATTTTGAGATTCGGAAACATTATTCCAATGCGACCCGAAAAAACGCACTCGGCATCAAATAGAGCTTCAGCGACAAACCCCGAAACAATTTGACTTTTGTATGTTTTTAATGTGTGGGTTTAACATGGTTGTTTTCGAGACATCGCTTAACTCTCTCTCAAACCAATTTCTAATATAAACAGATGGATAGGTAAACTGAATCATGTTTGCTTAAACCCCAGCAATTGATTTTGGCCGAAAAAAATTTACGAAGATTACCCCCGACTGTACCGACATTGGCCTTAAATGTTGATAATTGAATGTTGACTTCTATTTTAATTGATCTTCGCTTCATATAGTTCAAACGCGCATTTATATATAACTAAACGATATATTATACTATAATTATAATATAATATATATAACTATACCAGTAGGCTACTTTTTGACGAGTAGTATATAATATATACTACTAGGGTATGGTATATCTGAATTGACCAAAATAATATGTGTTAGAAATCGGTTTTTGAAAGTTTATGAGCTTTGTTGAGTAATAATATTACTATGGGAAAACCGATATCATAGCCATCAAATAAAGGCTTATTGAGATACAACTAGTGAAAAATATATTTTAATGTCAGCACATTTGAGACGAAAAGTAAAAGATTGAAACTTATTTTTATCAATCATCTGGTTCACCGCAAGTCATACTCCCCGCAATATTTCCAATAGATTGTACTGCGTAAACCAGCTTCCAAGCCCAACATCGAATAATTTTATTATTATTATAACTTTTCATTGTGTAGATATTTTCAAAATACTAACCCTAAATATTTTATACAGATCGATGCAGATTATAGTATAGTTTTATATATAATATGTCTATAAATAAATGAAATGAGGCACTGTAAGCTATTTTGATTATACACAACATAATATCATATTTAATTAAATGCCATGATATAAGTAGGTATAAGTAATATATTGTATATATATATATATAGTTATCAATAATAATAATAATAAAATAGCATATATACTATAAATAATAATACTATATATTATATATTATATATATATTTTATAGATCATTTACGATTATTCGGCATTCATATATAATCTATTAAACAAAAATCAAATGGATATTAATAAAATATAAAGTAGAATTCTAAAAAATACGCTTTATATTTACTATATATATAGTAATATAATACTATATATATAGAGTCTATAGAATGGATATAATAATTATATATATATATATATATATATGAATATATATAATACGTATGATATATATATATAGAGTATAGAGAGAGAGAGCTTATATATATAAAATACTTATACGATATATATATATAGCAGTATTATTAATATATTAGTATATATAATAATTATCAGATAACATTATATATATAATATACTATTATTTTATATACTTAATATCAAATATTACTAATTATTATATATATATATTATATATAAATATAATACTTATTATAATAGATGTGCCATATAAATTTTATATAATTCGAATATATAGTATATATACTATATATATTACATATATATCGATTTATTGATTTATTAATATATTATACTATATATATATATACCTAATATAAATATATACATATTCGATAATTTTCCTTTTTTTGTTGTGTATATTGCTATTATAGATATATATACTAATATTATATATAGATAGTATATATATTCATATATCAAATATATATATAGTATATATATTATATATATATATACTATATAATATATATCATAATTGATTACTGTCTGGGAGTGTGTTTGGGTAGGTTAGAAAAGTTTCTATTACTCACCGATGCAACACTCCATAAATTGAAAGTTACTTTACTTTAGATTTTTAAACTTTAATTTGAGGGTGAAAGTTTTTTAAGCTTATTCTGAGTGTTTTTCATCCAAGCGTAATTAAATAAACATTCTCTCGTATTGCATTCATTAGCTCTCCCTCATCATGCGTCTCATTCTGTCTCATTCATCTCCCATCTCTCTCTCTCTTCACTTTCAGATCTTCGTGGATCTCATCTCTGGTCTGTCTCACCCTCAAGAAGCCATACTGTTTGCAGCTGCCAGTTCGATCTTCTCCGATCCGTCTCTGTAACTCTTCGCTTCGTTCACTTAATCTTTGAATCTCTAAAACTTTTCTTCTTGTTCACCGTAGTGACTCAAAAAAGGCGAAATAGGATACAGAACAAAAAATATAACGCTTAACTAAATTAAATCCGTGATAAAAATTTATCTTCAGTCCTTTATTTTTAGAATAAATGTAAAGAAGTGTGAATCATATTCGTTCGAAACGACGGTTGTGTAAATAAATTTTGTTCTTGTGTCTTAACTTATCCATAATAAAAGCTAGTGCCATGTTACCAAATTTAATGTAATTAATTTGCTTCAATTGCTCAAAATGGTGAATATTTAAACATCTGAGGTACATAAGGCAAAAATCACCAAAGCTCTTTAATTTCCCTTAAGGATTATAACAGTCGGATTGGCAACACGAAGCTTAATGATGATACTGTTTTTATTTGGGATCCGAGTTTCTGTATTTATTATGATTACAGGAAAAAAAATCACAGTTTTCGGAGATTTAGCGGAGCTCCGTAGCACATTATTGATATTTTAAGAATTAATTATCAAGTTATTTTAATACCTAATGAAGCAAAATGTGATCAATTATTAATTTAGCCCATACGAGCTAAATTTTTAAACGTTAAATTTTATAATTAAAACAAAAAATTGTCAGAAAATAATTTTCAGTATTGGTCAATAATAACATTAGAATAATTAAGTTCTTGACATTCTTTGATATAATGAAAAAATGAAATGTAGTGATAATCGGGAAATTCCCGATGCATGAGATTAGTTTGGTCGTCATAAACCTCATATCATTCACAATACTTTCTAAGAAATTAAATTTATTAGTCATTGATTTATCTCGCTTAAACGCATGGACTCCCTACATGGAAATTATAAAGAATTTCCACTCAAATTTGGACAAAAAAAATCATATTCTGTAAATACTTGGCAAGATCAATGGCGCATTAAATATTTAGTAAGAGAATCATATATATATATATATTATTAATGAATATATATGTGATAATTGTATAATCGATAGTATGATAATATTATAATATGTAATATAATTGATTAGGATATATATATTATTATATATATTATATTTAAGTTTATATATAGTATATATATCATATATATAGTATATATATATATACTATATATATAATTACTATATATAATTATACATTATATATATAATATAAGTATATTATATTTTTAGTACAGAGTATATATATATAATAAGATATTATATAATATTATATATATACGTAGTATTTATATAATACTTAAATATATATATTACTATTTCATACTATATACTAATGATAAATGCATATTGATTAGGATATAATGGTAATTATATAAGTACTTCATATAGAAAGTCCTATCACGGACCCCTTTATTTATAACGTACTCGTTACCGCTGTGGTAGATTCTCGTCTGCCCCCCAAGAAAAAAATAGTAACAGGGTGACTTATTTCTAAGGAAGAGACCTAATAAACTAGCTTCTATCTATGCTGCAGGGGATTTACTGTTAATTTAATTTATATATATAGAATAAGAATAATATAATTATTATATATATAGGTTATATATTATATTATATTATATATTATTATAGTTTATTACTTATATATATAGTAATACTATATCATTATAAGTAGCTTAGCCGTTATGTATATATGTATTATGGTACTAACATTATATTGTAAAGTGATATACTAGACTAATGTATAAATATAATTTATTAGTAAAGAAGATTTATAATTAATCATAATATAAATAGTATATTATATATATTATAATAATTATAAGTAATAAATAAGATATAATTTTATATACATAATATAATATAATATTATAATAATATTATAAGTTAACTAAAGAATACCCCAAGGAGGTATACCGCACCAATGGGAAAAGTGAGTTTGGGGTCTCACGGCCTTACCGGGGGACGGGAACGACAGGGAGGACTATTTCCCCCTCGCGGGAAAAGTCCTCCTCCACCGCCTCCCACCTGGGATAATGTGAAAATTCGTTCGCGCTTGGGCCCCTCTATCTCCCGTAGGGGCTCAGCCCCCTACTTTGCCATGTTAATAATTGACCTTTAAATAATATTATATTTATAATAATATATATGATATATAATTATCTATATTATTATTTTACTATATATAAATATATATTTATATATATTTACTTATTATTATTTATATATATATATATATTATATAGTATATAAATATTAACCACTCGAAAACTACAAAATGCACCGTAAACAAGGGAAAATAGATATTGTGTTTCTCTTTCTTACACATAGAGAATACAGTGTACATTATAGTTGGGTTCCGTTTTTTTTGTTGTTTTTGGGTTCTAAAAGCTCGAGTACGCACGATGAAAATCCCATGGCAATAATATAAAAAAATTACCCAAT
>JABUQX010126468.1:2500-21283 GCA_015478945.1 Trachelipus rathkii | reverse complement strand
ATTACTAAGGATTGTTTGAAAATTATTACGGATTTTTATTAGTTAGAGAACAGGGTCTACTCAGGTGCTAGTTAAGGAAAATTTACTCGTAAGAAAATTAATGACTGTTCTTCGAATAAAATGTGTGCTTATATTTTACTTAACAATATTTGAATTGTCTTTTACAAAGTGAAGTGAGACGGAAAGAGCATCTTTTACTTTATTTTACAGTTGTGCTGCAGAAGATATATATTAGAAAAACGCAATTGCGTATATTTTAGACTCCTTCATCCAGGAGTTGCTTGCAAGTATCAAGGTGATCAATGAGAGTTATCAGCATTGAACACGAAAAGAAAAACAAACACGAAATTAATTAAGAATCCCCGCAACTATTGGTGGCTCATGGCCATCTATTTTGATAAAACCTTCTAATTTACTTTTACGAAGCAGGAAAAGTGTTACAGGCTTAAAAGGAAAAGAACTCATTGTTTTCTAAAAGAGAAATTCTGGTAAACAGTAATATCTGAGTTGTAAGGATTATTACGAAATTGTAATTACCAACTTTATAAGGATTGTTACTAGGTTGTTATTATCAGTTTTCCAAGGATCTGGTTACAAGCTGAATTCCAGCTTTTTAAAGGACAAATTCTCCCAAATAATTGGTATGTATAGTAAATATAAAGCGATGGTTGTGATAGGTTAAAATCTGAAAGTAGGAATAGATTTATGATTTGGATTTGCTGTTTAGAAATGACGAAATAACGTTTAAAGTTTGTTTAAAATATATCAGTGTTAAAGTAAAAAGTGTGGATAATCAGATACGGGTAAACTAGGGAATATTGTTGAATATACGAGGAATTACCAAAAGAATAATTGTAAAAAGTTTGATATATAGGATCTTTTGGTAAGGAGCAAAGTGAAACTGTGTATTAAGAATTGAATATTAATAAACGGAAAGATGTGGTTAGGGAAAAATTGACATAGTAAATCGTATAGGAAGGAATAGTGTAAAAGGATATAAAGGAGGATTACTATATAGTATATGTGTATATGTGTGTGTGGTGTGTGTGTGTGCTGTGCGGTATGATACAGTACATCGGTTAAAAGCACACAATACAGGATTATAGTAAGGCATCTTTTAAGATATAGAGCAGGCTCCACGTTTGAGAAAGAGGCCACACACAATTTAGTGTACAGTTACAGGGACAGAAGGTATAAGGTTACAAATCAGATATATTCATTATTTATTATTATTATTAATTATGTATTATCTTTGATAATGTTGCATTGGTGAAAGCTAAAGGTGAGTTTTTTATAAATTAAACAAGATAGGAAGTTTTCCTTCCTTATAAGTTCGGATTCGAACTTGAAAGGAGGAGAGGAATGCATTGTGGAAAAGGGAAACCAACTAAAGATTGGCCTAAGGTAAAAAGTTTGAAATTTAACACGATAAAATCAGATCGTCAATAGATCTCAGAAGGATGGGACGACTCATATTAAGAACATAGGAAGAACAACAGGTACAAAAGAAGAGGCCCGTAGAGTTACGGTAAGCAAAGTTAAATTATAGATTATTGTTTTAATTAGATATAATTAAAAAAAGGAGCAAAATTCAATTAATGATAACTTATTGTTAATATAGGGACCTGGCTTGGGACAGACCACCTGATTATGGGACAGACCTAGTGTGAGAACTGATCATGGGACAACTTAGTCATGGGAGCAGAACCCAGGTTGAGAATAGGGCAAAGTCCTAGCCTTACAATGCACTTCATTGCGGAGTAAACTTGCGAGTTGGATGGCAAACCCTCTGGGACCTCAGACTAATTTAAACAGAATACGACAGGATACTATTAAACAGGAAATTTAACAGTCAGAAGGTTCGGTGAGTAAGCAGAAACCGACTTAACACAGTATCTCCTCTCGCTTTGTGCACTGGTCCGTGGTGAGAACAAGGCCGAAGATGATGCTTTGAACTACGGGCACAAAATAAGGATCACAGTAACTATCGTCCAGGCTACTGGTAAGGTTTATTAGGCGTTTGTAACTCGAAGTACCTTAGTTGTTCTTTACTATATCAAGATTAACATCATGCTGATTAACAGTCTAAAGTTAAAATATATGGTCAGGGAATAACAAGTTCGTTTAATAAAGTGACTTACGTGCAAACATTAATTAATCCGAGTTTTGTCGCACTTTTAAAAATAAGAAAAAGGCTAACCAGTGTTTAAAAAGTTGACAGTTAAAGTAAAACTATTTATGATTGAAACTGACAATTTAAGTGATTAACGTTTAACTGTTTCTTATTTCTCCAGCAATCCATTAGATTTAGCAAGGGATTGAAAGGGTAGTGATCAGTGGCACCCTCAGAGTAGAACAATCACGTGACGAGGATAAAGGAATACCGATTTTGTCACAAAAGTTTTGACAAATTATTATTAATGAATATTTAGTTATAGGTAGCTAAGGGTTGTATATCAAAAATACGCGTAGGTGGATACCAGAATTCAGCTAGGATTATATAAGAATAAAAACCACAAAGGTGATATTAACAGGAATGGAAAAAATTATTGATTTGTGATTATATTTAGAAAATACGTTCGTTTGTTTTTTAACTCTTTCGGGTAATTTAAATGCATTTGTTTGGATTTTACGAACAGCAGTAATAAGTTGAGTTGAACAGTATGAAGACAAAACAGGGTTACCAAACTTAAATAAAAGGGGTACCACGCAAATTTACGAATTCGCCAACGCCAAGAGAAACAGGTTACCAAAACGCCAAATAACACACAGGAAAATTGGGAAATATATTGAGTATTATAAACATATTTTGATATTGATTTATATTGATTCCGTCTGCTCTGCTCTCATTAGTCTCTCTGCTTCATCTCTCCTTTTCTCCTCCATAACAGGAACAGTATACTCCAACTTTACATTTCGTTTCAAATAATAGTATATATATATATTATATATATATAATATATATATATATATATAATATATATTATAATATATATATTATATATATATATATATATATATATATATATACTATAAAATATATATATATATATATATATATATATAAATAATATTATATAGATATATATATATATATATACTATAATATTATTATTAGTATATTAATATATATATATATATTATTATATATATATTAAAATATATTATGATATATTATATTTAAAATATTATATATATATATAATATATATATATATAATTATTATATATATATATATATATAATACTCATAGTAATATATATATATTAATAATTATATATATATATATATAATTTATATTAATAATATATTATATATATATATATATATATATATATATATACTATAATATATATAATATACGTATAGTATATATATATAATAAATAGTATATATATAATATATATATTATAAGTATATATATATATATATATATATATATATATTTATATATAATACATTATATATAAATATATATACTTATATATAATATATATTGATATATATCATATATATATATATATATAGTATATATAATATAGTATATATTTAATATATAATATAACTATTAATGATATAATTTCTTTAATCTCAACTCACCCCGAAAACTTTTCTGGCCTACTTACCCTGCTCAAATCAAAATAATAATAATATATATATATATATATAGTAATAATATATATATATATATATATTATAAATATATATATAATATATAATATAATAGTATATAAATATTATATATATATATATATATTATATAAATATATATAATAACTATATATATTTAACTTAAAGAAAGTACAATATCTGAAAAGAATGATTTATAATATATTTTGCAACTTTTACTATCAAATTTTAAAATAGTGATATTTTAACATTTTCTTTTTTTTTTTTTCTAGGAATGTAATGCTAGGTATTCCTCTATCATCGGGACCTCTTCAGGTGATGATCCTATCGAGAGCTAAGAAAGAAGAATGTCAGAAAATAGAGCTGACTTATTGAATTTGGAGTTGGTTGGTTCTCCTGTTATTTATTATTTTGTAAAATTACATGTCTCTTCATTAAACTGATATTGTACTCGAGTTCCATCTTACGCCTTCGCCCTGTTGTTTGTCTATAATTCATCTCCTATTTCTAATACAGAATTGATTCAACTTTGCCTTTCTAAACTAATCATCTGAAGTCGTGAAAATTTGATTTGCATTATTAATATTGGATGGAATGGTTATAGTTGGTTCTATGAGGAAGAAGGCAGGTTTAAGTTGCCGGATCCAAAGATCATGATTGTTTGCTTTTATCCGTCTTGTAAAATAGTTTGTTTCGCCAAAATTGCCAGTGTTTGCAGTCTCTGCATGGTATACGGTATACGCATTCAAATGAGTTCGGGGCTTTTAACTTTTGGGGGAGGAAAAACTTTTTAGGGAGTAACAATAAACCAACAAACCACAGATTCTCAACCTAAAAGAGCATGGACGAAAATGAAGACAACGAATAACATACGACGCAAGACAATATAAGGTGATTCCGATGAAAGTATAATCGAATATAAAAGGTTATATGGTATCGAAGTTTAGATATAGTTGAAATGGTTGTTTGGAAGGAGATTTTTTATCTGGTCCCGAGGAACTTGGGGAACAGCGTAGTAAGACAAGATGGGGGGTATTTTATTGTGTTTGTATTGTAGACAGTTGCGGGTTTGCGCTTTTTTCTTAGAGAAGCTGAGGACTATGATGTTACGAGGTAAACGTACTTTGATTGAAAGTGGAGAAAAGGAGCTGAATTCGTTTGAGGAAGGGGGAAGGTTTAAGCATATACGTAGAGCTCGAGGAATACGGAAGAGAGGGTAGCTAATAGTTAGTGTAAGTAGGATGGTGATTAAACCAATGACGCGCTAGTTGGAGTTGGAAGTATGTTGGTTTTCTGTAGATAGAAAAAATGTAGTGATATGTGTTCCATGATAATTGAGTGTGTACTTGGAATTAAATCTATTATATTCCTGTATACTCATGTATATTTTACATACATATACAATGGTCTAAATTCTTTATATATATATTATAATATTATTATTGATTATTATTATATATATATATATATATATATATATATATATATATATATATATATATATATATATATATTATAATAGGATATATATACTATATAATTTATATAGAGGGCCGCTATCAGAAAAAAACTTGGGGTGGGTTGAGATTTAGAATACATACTATATATAGTAATTGTATATAAATTATCTAAATTATAAAAATATACTATACATTATTAATACATTTATATTAGAATAAAATATATACGCTATGATTAATAATCCTTTTAATCCTATAACTGTGCAGAGGATGTTATATTATATCACCAATAATATATGATATTAAATAATATAACTGTAATAAAAGAATAATTGATAAATAATCTTAGAATATATATTATCTCACTCTATAATAAATAATCCCTTACTTTATTATGATAATCAAACTCCTTAAATATCATTCACCCCTTACAATAAAAAAATAATTATATATAGAGTATAATATATAGATTATATATATATATATTATATAATATTATATTACATATATATATATGTATAAATTTAATATTATATATTAATAATATATATTAATTTATATAATATATAATAATATAAATATATTATGATATTACTAATATATAATATATATTATGATATTATAATATATATTACATATAATATATATATTATATAAACAAATAAATATAGGATATACAAATCAAATTATAAATAAATATATTTTTTATAAAATAAATTTTGTATTAATATCAACATTTTAATTTGATAAAATTTAATATTATATAGAAATATATATTATATTTCATAAATAAGATGAAATTAATATTATATATAAATATTAATAAATAATCTATTATTAATTATATAAATTTATATATATATATAAATATATATATATATATAATATTATAAATTATTTTTATATATATATTATATAAATATATATATAATATTATCAAATATATATATATATATTAATATATATATATAAATATATTAATAATATATATATATTATATATATATATATATATATATAATAATATAGATTATTTATTATATATATATATATATACTATTTAATATTATATATATATATATATAATATCATTATATTATATATATATATATATATATATAATATATATATATATATATATATTATTATTATATATAACTATAATATTATATATTTATATGATACATATAATATATATAATATATATATATATTATATATATATATATTATATGATAATATATATTATATAATATATTATATAATACTATATGTAAAGGTTCTTTTTATACTTAAAAACTATAACGAACACCCTAGAGTAGACCCCATAGATATCAGTTGTCGGGGTCTCTCGCCCTCTAGGTGGACGACGGGTCGGACCTTCGTCCCCCCCTCTGTCCCCATCGGGCTCGAGCCCCTAATAGAGAAATATATGTCCTTGACACTTCAATTATTTTAGGGCTCGAGCCGATGGGGACAGAGGGGGACGAGGTCCCCCCCCGTCTCACCTAAGAGGCCGGGAGACCTGACAATGATATCCATGCGTCTACTCCTAGTGTGTTCGATGTAGTTGATACGATTGATAACGACTTTACATATATTAATATTATATATATAATATAATTTTGTTTATATATAATATAAATTTATAATATATATTATGATAATATATAATATATATATATAATATTTATATATAATATATATATATATTCGATGTGATTGACCTCAACGATCACGAACTACCAGGCGCGAGGTCGACCTCACACGGCTCGATGTCAAGCAATAACTCGCCAAAATTATTCTAGACTCATCATGAAAACTACGATTATTGCCAAATATGTATAATATGATATATATATATATATATATAATATATAGTTTAATATATATATATATATATATTATTGATAATTAATATATATATTATATAATATATTATACATAATATAATATTTATAAGTATAATATATATATATATAATATAATAACATTTAGATGAAACCATAGGGATGAACCAAACTTATTTACTAAACTAAACATAGACCAATGTCCGTAATACTGTTAATCACGATTTTTTGTTTCCAGGTGAAGAGAACCATTAATCCAATTTAATTCCTTTTTTCTCGAGAGAAGAGTCGGTCTCTCTCTTCTCTCTCTCTCTCTGCTACCCTCTCTCTCTCTCTCTCTCTCTCTCTCTCTCTCTCTCCTCTCTCTCCTCTCTCTCTCTCTCTCCGAAACTTCATCGAAATAGTTCGATAGGAATTCAACATTTGCAAAATGCGTGGCTTTGAACCAAATTATTTTTTAGTTTATCTTAAGAAGTAAAGGTAATCTTTTATGAGAGTACAAATCTTCAAAAAGTATAATAAAAGGTAATGATATAAATATAAGTTATATATATATATAATATAGATATATATATATAATATATTATTATATATAATATATATTTAATATATATATATATATATATATATTATACATATATATTATATAATATATATACTTATCATTAACACAAAATGATTTTACACCGTGCTATCTAAACCCTATCGAAGATCGATTCTTATTCATTATAAAAATAATGAAATGCGATGTTATCGCCTGCACTGAGCGAAAGTACCCAATCACATATATACAAGTAATATATATATATATATATATATATTATATAATATAATATATATAATATATATATATATATATTAAATATATTATATATATAATATATTATATAATATATATATATATATGATATATAAATATATATAATATATATTTATACTTCATATGTATATACATTTATATATTATATATATATATTATAAATATTATAATTACTTTAACTTTTTGATTCTTGCGGTATATACTACTATATATATAAGTATATATATACTATATATTATATCATAAGAAGATGAGAGAGAGCTTTTCACATATCATCCTTTCAAATAAATTGATCTTGAATCTTCATAGAAGAGTACATAAAGAATAATAAGAATCTACTTGAACCACAACATCTGCAATGGAGTGAAGTTCGAGAATGCAAAAAATTGTTCTACGTTTGTTTCATTAAAATAGTGTTTTGTACGATTCATAGAGATCTTGGTTCAGATTGCAGTATCGATTCCACACAAAGACTGCAATTGCTAACTAAGGAAAAATTTAAACATATAAAAGTCCTAGTAAGCTCGACATGTTTTTTTAAAATGTTTCTGGCTGTTCAACTCTCATTAGAGTTAAGGAGTAAAATATTTTTTACATAAATAGTTCGCAGATACATCTATAAGTAATCAAAAATGAAAATCTTAATGTTTTCTTTAGAAATATTATGGCTTTTTTTTTCCACTTTCCAATAATAATCGATATCAAACAATAGTGTAACTTTTTTATTTAAATAAAAAAGAAAAAAAAAACAATTTTATTTGTCTTGCAAAAATATTTAATAGATCGATTTCCTATTTGACAGTCAAATCATGATATCCTTTTAATACAATGAAACACATTATAAGATCTCTACTATTATTTATGTGATTACTTATTATTCTAAAACTCTGCACAAATGTCAATCAAACATTTTATTAGCCCAATCATTAACAAGAGAAGCCGAAATTCAGTCAAATAAAATCATCAATAATTTATTCAAACAATATAAACACGAAAACTGTCGCCTTTGGAACATATTCTCTTATCTGAGTCATAGAACTTATATAGATATATTACATATATATTTATATATATATTATATATTAAATAAATATAATATATATATATAAAATAATATATAATATATTAGGTAATATATATAATATAATTATAATATATAAAATATAAATAAATAATAATATATAATATTAAATAATATCATTATATATATAATATAAAAAAAATAAATAATATATATAGTATATATAAAATAATATAATATGTATATTATATATATATATGATTAATATAATATATGCTATATATAAATAACATTAATAATATAATAGATATAAATAAATAATATAATATATAATATATATAATATAATATATAAGAATATAATATAACAGTAACTAGTAATTATATTTGACAGTAATACATAATTATTTTTTTGAGAGGGACGAGACATCAAACGAGGTATTAAAAAAGTGACAGGAGATTTATGCTGCATGAAAATTCTAAAATTAAAATATGTCAGACGTTCCTTATGTTTTACTTTTCATTTTAAAAAGAAAATCTATTTGATCACGAAATTTAAAATCTTGAACCCAGAATTACAGGTTTTGTTAGTTATTAAATCAATTCTGCGTTATGTTCATATAATGTTATTAACAATAGTAATTCTATTTCAATTTGGAAATTTGACTTCAGCAAGTATTTAATGAATATTCAATTGCATTTAATTTAAGAGAACTTTTTTTCAGCCTGAAAACTGTATTTTTATCAAAGCAGCGAAATTCCTTTCCACAGCGCTAGCAAAACTCCTTTTCCAGTTAAGAACATCTTTTAGAGCTGAGAATTCTTTTTGAGCTGAGAACTTCTTTTCAGTTGAGAACATCTTTTTCAGCGCAGAACGTCTGAATCAGCTGAACAACTTTTTTTGCAGCTATACACATCTTTTCAGCTCGTACTTCATTTTCAGGTCAGAACATTTTTCACCTCAGGGCTTCCTTTTCAGCAGAGAACATCCTCTTACAGCTGAGAATTTTCTGTAGAGCTGAGAAACTGCTTTTCAGGCTGTATACTTTGTATCAATGGAGCCACCCTTTAACTGCTGGTATCTTTTTAGATCCCCAACAAGACCTACATATTTAAAACTAAAGTATGTCTCTCGACCATAAAACCTTGCAGAATGATTGATTAGAGCGTATATAATATATTATAATATATAATATATAATATATAGTTATATATTATATATAATAGTATTATATATATATATAAATATAATATATATATATATATAATATATATATAATATATATAATATATAATATATTAAATATAATAATATATAGTATTATATATAAATTAATATTATATATATTTTATATATTTATATTATAATATATATTATATTATAATAATAAAACATAATAATCATATATAATAAAAGGGTATACTTAAGATATATAGTATATATATCTATATATATAATATAGATATATATATAAATAATATATATAGTATTTATTTTATACAATATATATACTATTATATATATATAATATTCTTATAATATATATATATATATTAATATATATATATATATATATATATATCATATAATATATATAATATATATATATATATATATAATAATATTAAATATATAACAAGTTTCTTACGAAAATAAGATTATAGTTCTCAGGTCAACAACCAGACACGCCTATAATGATTCTGTACAATAAAAAATTTACAGAATAAAGTCATGAACTACACTGCTACTTACGTCATATCAAAACCCCCTCCTACCCCACTAAACCTATAAAATAAGAGAGTTTCTTCAAAATTCTAAATCAATCTTATCTAGTCTTCCAAAAAAGGGATATATAGGAATAGATTAAAATGAATATTTTAGCTTTCTGCAAGATTTTATATATTCTTCCTTTATCTTAACTAATTCAGACTTGTTTAAAGTTAAAGAATGAAATTTCGCTAATTTAATTAAAATACATTTTTGCATGGAATGACTATTTCTGAGTATATTATTTATTAAATTCATTTTTAGATATTATATTTAATTGTTCCACTTTTCGGATTCATAATTTAATTTCACCAATTATCTGTTTTTTTTTTCAGTTTTTCAGATTTATTATATAATTATGACTGATGTTTTAATTTTCAATTTATTATAATTGATATGAATTATTTTAAATGAAATTACATATATAGTATTTCAAAAATCATTTGAAACTTTCAAATATAAGAACGATGTGGTTCCACAATTAATTAAATTATATGTATACTATGTTGATTTATTAAATATTTACAAATTAATATTATTATATATACTTATTATATCGCAGAATGACTTAACATTAATACTTAAATACTCTTTTTACACATAATAGAAGGGTGCGAAGAATTTATTACCTTTGTCCATCCCTTAAAAAGATCCTGTATTTTATCTTAAACAGTAGTTTTATATTATTATTATATTATTATATTATTTTATTATTTTATTTATTATTAATTATTATATTATATATCATCTATTATATGTTATGAATGAAACATATACAAACCTAAACATACACACACATCTAACCACCCACACACACACCACACACCACACACACACACAACAACAACACACATCTCACACACACAACACACACACCAAAGCACACACACACACACACACGACACACACAACACCAATACACAGCCCACACACACACCACACACGACACACACACAACACACAGCACTAACACCACAACACCACAAACCACACACCACACACACACACACACACCACAACACACACAGCCACACACACACACACACACACACACGATCACACACACCACACACCACACACACACACACACACACAGCACACTCAAAGACACATACCACACACACCACACACACCACACACACACCACAACACAACACACACACACACACACACACACACACACACAATATTCATAGACGACACTTTACTTAATACATTAACCTGGCAATCATCGTACTAACTTACGGTCATAACTACCCTATCTGTTAAAAATAATAGCTTTTCATAAGATCCTACTGGTTCAATAGCATGTCACAAATGAAAGATGAACACATTTATTTTTTTTCAAATGCTGAAAATCCCTAAAAAAAAATCTCATTTTAAGAATTTACCAAATAATTTCAAATGTTGAATTTAGAGAAATCGTACTGTTTAAGAGTCAAATCTCGAACCCAACAGACGGCCTGTAAATAGTGAAAGACTTTAAGGAAAATAAGCGTCACTATTTTTCATTTTTTAAAGTTAAATGTTTTATTTAAAACAGGTTTCACACTAGAAATACCATTTATATTAAAATATTGAAAATTTTCATTAAAAAAAAATATTAAAAAAACACATTTCCAATTTAAGACACCTAAAATATTAATAAATCCGCTTTTCGCTTTCTTGAATGAATATGCTGTTAGTAACACAAATAGGCATAGGAAAAGAAAAAGTAGTAGAAGAATTGACCAAGTCGAAAAGAAAACGTCCAGCCTACCGCCCCCTCTTAACTATTAGTGAGAACTCGGTCGCAGTCAGAAATACCAACCCTAGAGCTTGCCATCGTACCGCGCGGACCCTCACATTATGGCTAATCATCAGGTAGGTTCATCAATTTGCCCAGGGGTGGGCCCACCATACCCCCACACAAAACCCGCCATAATCACTCCTTTATAACACTATCTTCTCGCTTCTGCCACACTTGCATTCATTTCTATCAGATATCCTTTACTGACTCAATCCACTTTTCTTTGGTCTACCCAGCACAGGTTGATTTCCAAACACACTCACACATACTTCCCGCTTAACCAACGGACTATCATTCATCCTTTCCCCATGACCAACCATCTCAACGTACCTTTTCATTTTTCTCTCATCTTACCACCTTCTTACACCACCACGACAACTCTCCTACAACGTTTCATTCTCATTTTATCCGTTGTCTTCATCGCTCAACACGCCCTAAGATCTGCCATTTGAACACACTGAACATTTAGATCTCATACCCTTTTCTAGCACCGATGTAGCTCCACTATATTACTATTAACAAGTTAAAAACATAACCCCATGTAAGACCCTACACCCACTCAAACTCGATAGTGCCTTTCACTACACCAATGATTTAGTTGCGACCATCCACCTTCCTGCCATCCACAACTTCCATTCTGCACTCTTCATTCATCCGTTCCCTTTCATCGCAACATGTGATATTCCTAAATATTAAAGCTACAAGGAGCCACTGTTCTCGAGAGCTGCTCACCATCTAACACAAACTCACACTGAGGATGTCCTCGAACTCACAACATAACCACTTACCCTTATCATATCGTTACTTCACACCCCTCATTTTACACACCTACCAAAAGTTCTCATACTCTACTCTCTCTCAAACCGCTCTTTCAGATCACAACAAAACCAAATCATCCCTATCAATTAGGTAGGACATCCCCCATTTCTCAACAATTTCTACACCATTCCTTGCCACCTCCCAGACTCTATTTCTTTCTAAAACCTCCTTCATATACATTGAATAACACTGAACACGGTTGTATAACTAAACATCGGTTAACAAACTCACTATTGCTATTAATATTAATCCCAAATCACTTTGACCACCATTATTCTTACACACGCTTCACTATCGTCACTCATAATTTTAATCTTCTTCTATATTCCTTTTTTATTTTTACCACAAACAATCTATATCACTAACACCTGCCAATTGAGCTTCAACCTATTAAATTGTATCTAATTCACTAACGCCTGTTGCAAAACCAATGTTAAAAATCTCAAAGTTACTATTTCTACATTCTTACCGCCTCATTTTCTTTAGTCATTTGTCTTTACAAATGTATAATGACTTATGATCACACTCACTTAGCGCACTCACTTGAAACTCAGCCTTGTCACTATCATCAATATCAGTCTTCAGTGACCATCTCTCTCGAACATCATGTCTTTCGTTTGTGTGTGTGGCGTACATGATGCAAATAGTTGCACAGGCGCATGCTGTTCTATTGACTTTGTCTAACATCCGTGGCTGTGACACTCTAAACTCCGCACCTGTTAATGACACTCTTCTAACTTTTCTCATGTGTCTGAACTGATCCCTAACGTATGGTCTAAGATTCATCCTCAACTCGATATAATATTTTACCAAACTATAATTATTCATAATTCCCTCTGAGAGGGTGGAGTATGTGCCTATGTAAACATGATTATACATTCCTTTGTTTAACACTCGAATTGAAATTTTAAATCTACCGTATTCGACTAAAACGGGGCTCGATGGTCTGGTGGCTGAAAATCTTTTTTGCCTAAATTTCTATTCTACTAGAAAATGTTATTTAACTTGTGCTATGTTGCTGTACTGTTTTTCTAACAGACACAGATCTTCAGGCCTGTTTTTGTCATTACCTTCACTAACGACTTTCTCCCCGTAAGACTGAAGACTGTGTAATATCTTTCTCATCAAATATTGTTGATTTTGGTCCTTATTTAGCGGAATTTCAATGTAACACAAAACACTGAATGTTGGGGTCCTCTCCATACTGATTTAGGTGGGGGAGGATGGCCGAATCATCTCGAGTATCGTAACGAATCTGGAGCACTAATTAAAGACTACTCAAAACCATGTCCGAAAATCGTCCAACCAATGTCATCATGTTGAACACACGACCATATGATTTCCCTCACTAATCTTCTTACTTTATCAAAAACGTATAATACTACTACATTTTTTCGAGATTCACACTAAGATACGCGTAATGTAAGACCACAACCTGAAAATTTCCTTGTCTGCATATACTTTACATATTTTGAAATACTCCTTGCTAAATATGCATATTCACAATGCCGCATCCATAGACACCCATGTGTATTTATTTGGCATCTCTCTGATCTGCGTGAATACCGTTTAACCGATTAGCTCAAGTGGCTTGTGAGAATTTCTGTCGACTTCTATGCTAACTATAATTAGTCAAGTAAACTGCTTTGTACTACTTGGAAGATGCTTGCTTAGCTTTATAGGTGGGCGTAATTCGTTGAAGCTAACAATAGCATTGGTTCTTCCTTCAATTCAATCTAAATTCTTTTAAATCCGTGCCTCAATATCCAATGTCGATCGACCTGAGTTTGATACATTGCTCTCTGCCATTCAGGTTTCGTCGATCTCACCTATCACGCTCTCGCTAATTTGTCGGTTTCACAGCACGTTAGAAATCGATGCAGGGACATCTTCGCCCCATACAAAGCAGTACTGTTCATTAAGACGCGAAAACGTGCGCTGTAACCGTCCTTGGGAGTTCTCACCCTATGTTGACAGAATTCTTTTGGCCGCTTAGCCACTTATAAATAGTCTCTAAAGCCCCTGCTGTAAATCAACTTTTCCTTCCAAGGGTCTGTGAGAACAGAGAATTATGTAGTCGTACGGGATTCAAACAGTGGGTAAATTTTAGTGAAAGAGTCTAGACGCAGTTGGTAAATGATAGGAGTCTGTGGTAATATTTCGTTATAATGTATGCGATGGGTCGGAGGTCACGAGTCAAGTTTTCCATGAGAGTCGGCTGAAAAGAAACTTTCCTATAATATTAAGTTAGGACGTTAAGGCAGTCATGAAAATTCTTGTAGTTGGACAGAGTATAAACCTCGGGATTGAGTGACTTCTAGAAGGTACATTTCATATACACTTTTTCTTATCAAGTAATTAACACTTGATTCATGCACTCAAACTTCCTAATCATACCCACCAAATTGAAGTTTATCATAAACACATACATTAGTAATTTCTATATTATAATCCTAGCGTTTACAAACTTATTCTTATCCGTTCGATTAGGAATCTTAAATTCATTATAATATAATCAATTCACCTTTCTCGACTTTTTTGATTAGAATACCTATGCATTTCAATATAGTAATACCACATTATTTTTATCTATTCATGTAAGAAATAATACCGCCATCAAAACTACTCTTGAAACAAGATAATTACAATTTTCTCATTTTCAATTGATGATGAATATACTATCGCTAGCTGTAAATAAGTAGTATGTCTATAAATTTGGTACAGAGTTGATAGATCTAGCTGAAAGATATAGACAAACGACATCAAAAGGCTAGAATCTGCAGACTTTTAGAAGTTGATGCAACAAGACTTTTTGCGATTCATATAGTATTTCTAAATGGTACGTATGCAAACAGATAGTTCAAGAGGAAGAGAGTATTATATACTCGAACAAATAATTGATAAAGGATATGAAAACCTATTAACAAAACGTCTAACCCCTTAAGATACCTCATACAAAAATTAATACAATTCGATTTCTGCCTTTTTGAATTGCATTTCAATGAAACACATTTCTTCAAGTATTCTCTCAAAGTAGCGGAAATTAGTGCTCACAAGGTAGAAAATATAAATCGCAAATTAGGCTATCATGAGATTATTGAATAGCATTATCGAATGAGATTCTTCGAAATAGTCGTTGATTCAAGTAGAGAGAAGATCATTTTCCGTTATCATTCGCATCGCATTGATATTCATCAATCATTCCATGGTTAACTATATATTTTAAATAGATCTTATATTAAATTGCAGTGTCACTGATATTAGAAAGATGAAAAAATTTATCGTATAGGTGAACATACATAGATTATGTCAGACAACTAGGAGATCCAATCGATTAAGTTTCCAGTATACAATAAAAACAATGTAACTATTATTGAGCTGAATTGCTGTTACTGCTCATACCTTCTCACGAGAATTGTAAGGAAATAAACGTCATTTACAGACACCTTAGAAAGGGCAACTTCTTATTAACTAGCTCTCCTTCTCGCTTTATGATAAATGAACAGACACTTCAGAGTAAGAAAAACTCAGAACTCTAGGCAGTTTCTAGCAATGTATTCCTTGAATTTATAATTCTCCATGAACTATTCATTCAATCGAATTTAGAATGGACACTAAGGTTGCTAAGATTCGTTGATAAACTCTTAGAGTAGATGCTTGTACGTGTAAGTACTTTACTAAATATTTAATGTTAAATATTATAGAAAGCGTAATTTTAGAAGTATATAATTATTATTATTATAGTATCACTGGATTTCACAACTAATGATTAATAAAAAGTTATATATATAAAAATAACAAATATTGTTATAATTCATTATATATATAATACAATCATTTATAGACTACCTATAATCATAATTAATAATATTTAGCTATTTGTCATTTTGAATATTGCTATCATCTCCTCCAAGATAATCACTATATATTATATTTTTTCAAATGCTATGAATATCCTCCGAGTCATAAAAACTTACAATTTAAGATAACTACCAAATAATTCAATAAATATGTGTTGAAATTTATAGGATTCAGAATACGACATGTTTAAGAGTTCTAAATTGAATGTCGCATTCGAAAGATTTAGAAACGAACAAAGCGCTTGATTGTGGTTTAGATGAGCTTAACAGATGTGTTTTTATTAAGAACGTTTCAAGATGATCTGATGGATATTGGTATGTAGTGATATATTCAAAATACATTTACAATTTGCATTAACACAACATCGATTGAGAGAGACACACCATGAAATGAGTTAAGAGAAGTATATACTTATTTCTGCTTTATTGTAGAATTGTTTCAATGAAACACTTAGTGCTATTTTCACAGATGCTCTGATGATACGGTTTAATAGGGAACTGCTACGATGTTACAGATTGTAAACAAAGTTACGTTTGCAATATGATTGTAGGAATGTTATGTCTACGCGTATGAAGTGAAAATAGCGTTACTATAGTTAAATGGAGAGTCTCACATAAATTATCGCTATGATGAGAAAGAAGTTTAAGGTAGAGGACAACGCGTAATTTTAGAAAGTTAAAGATTTGTTTATTAAATATCAGGATTTTTCACAAACTAATGAAGATTAATAACTTTAGGCATATACTCAAAAAACATCATTATATTAGAAATATTCCATTAAAAACGTCTTAAATTCTATAGACACTAAAAACTAAATCTATCGCTTTTGTCTGTCTTTTAAAAAATTGCATTCAATGAAACACCTACATATTTATTTTCACAAATGCTGATAACACATATACTGTGTAAAAACTCAATTTAGTTTTTACGCAAAATAATTTCAAATGTTGAGAATTTAGGAAAAATTCGTACTTATCTAAGGTAAGCATTGTGTCTAAATTTGTATACTGGTGAAGAATCTTTAGAATACAATGTCGTGAGAATTTATAAAAACGTTAATAAATTTTTTAATGTAAAAAAGAATCTTTTTAAAGTTGGTTATACTCTAATATTTCAAAAAGTTTGATAAATTCTAATATTCTGTTATCTTTTTTAAACCCTAATCTTCTGTTGGTCCTTTTTAGAAGTCTGTTATGCTCCAATCTTTTGCTATACTTTTGAAAAGTTTGATACATTCTAATATTCTGTTATCCTTTTTAAAATCTGTTGCTTTCTAATTTTTTGCTGTTCGTTTTTAAATTTTGTTACACTCTAATATATATTTTTTTTTACAGTTAACACTCCGACACTTACGGGCAGAGCCCTTTTCAAGGAGGGGTTTACTCATTTTTACACCCATATTTAACGTCTATCGCACTCTAATATACTGTTTTTCTTTTTAAAATATAACAGTTATCTTATTTTTTTGTTGTCTATTTTTTATCTATCACACTTCAATATCATATCTATTTTTATTAATATTTTTAATTCTCTTTAAAATCTCTTTTCTTAGGCTCAGTCTATAGTCTGGATTATTTCACACTTCTTCAACATCTTTTTAACCGGGGTTGAGTCTGAAACCGGTTAACCGGTTAACGGCCTGGTTCGGGCAAGCCGGTTTTAGAAACGTCATTCGTGTTACCGGTTATTAATTTTGAAAAGGTTGTTTACATTTTGGCAGCTCACTACTATATTTAACCTATTTTTGACATTTTCATGTCTCTATATC
>JABUQX010126467.1:22500-30486 GCA_015478945.1 Trachelipus rathkii | reverse complement strand
AGTATATATATATATATATATATATTATATATATATATATATATATATACTTATATATATATATATATATATATATATTATATATATATATATATATATATATATATATATATATATATATATATATATATATATATATATATATATATATATATATATACCTTGTATATATATATATATATATATATATATATATATATATATATATATATATATATATATATATATATATATATATATATAAATATATAAATAGTTATATATATATATATATATATATATATATATATATATATATATATATATATATATATATATATATATATATATATATATATATATATATATATTTCATTTAAACCTGCTAACACGCAGTATAATAGATATATTAACTTAACCCCTAAAATAATATTTACTTTAACACAAAATTTTATTTCATTAATAATTAAAACTTTTAAAACTACAAAAGGATAGTGGAGGAGAAAAACCCTTTGAAGGAGAGGCCTTTCTGTCCTTTCAGGACTTTATTCAATCAAGGTATCACACGCAATAACTTCTTGATATATGAATGATCATTGACTGGGTAAAGTTTGAGTTTGTTGGTTGTCTTCTTTGAGATTTTTTAAAATGATTTTCCATTTTTTATCTGTTAACAATATATTATTAAGGATGGGATCAATCTTTATTTCACCCTCTATTATATTCATATGTTGCTGCTTAGTATTGTAGATCAACATGCTTTCTATTAATTTTCGTTTGAATGTATTGCTATTTTTATGTATGATCGAGTGATTATTTTTGTTAATAAGATGATTAAGACGCTCTCTATGTTTGACGAGGGCCGAGTTTAGGGTACCCTTTTGTAAGTCATGACCATGATGACTTATTCTCCTCTCCACATCAACTGATTCCCCTATATAAAAATCGGAACAAGAGGAGCACTTTATGCTATAAACTCCCTGAATGGGTAGAGCCTGTGTGGGGTCTGAAACCGGATTTCTTTGTTGCAAGAGCGTCTTTAAATTCGTAATTTTCTTCACAGGATGCACATTAGAAGGAAGTAAACTTTTATAGGTATGAAATTTATCAGAGGGTATATTAATATATAATTTTTGATCTGAGTTGGGGTTAGGGTTATGTAATTGATTAAAAAAGGACTTTTTTGCCATGTTAAGTGCTTTGTAGTAAGTATTTTCTGGGTAATGAAGTTTATGAAAAATGTTCTTTATATTTTTAAGTTCATGTTCCAGTTCCGAGGGGCTGCAGATCCTATATGCTCTCAGGATTTGGGAGGAAAATATTGACAATTTTGTACTATAAGAATGGACAGAAAACCAATTTATGTAGGAGTCCACGTGGGTAGGTTTTCTATAAACAGTTGTGATTGGACTTGAATTTTCATCTATTTTTATCAGAATGTCCAAGAAAGGAAGAACATCATTAGTGGCACGTTCTATTGTAAATTTAATCGAATGAATATGATGATTGAGATGTTCGAGAAGGGCGTAGGGGTCCAAGTGAAGAGGCAACGCAACAAACACGTCATCCACGTATCTTTTCCAAAAAATATCTGAATAGGTTGGGTGATTGAAAATGAAACGTCTCTCAAAAAACTCCATAAAAATATTGCTTAGGGTCGGGGACAAAGGGGAACCCATGGGAAGACCTGACAATTGCTTATAAAATTTTCCTTCGAAATGGAAAAAGTTATGTTCGGTTAAGAGGATTACTAGTTGTTTAATACTATTAAAAGGAATGTCAAACCTTATATTCTTTTCTGATATATACTCCTCCAACCAATCAAGCGTTAGATGGACTGGAACATTAGTAAATAAAGACACTACGTCAAAACTTAAAATGTTGGTATTTTGCAATTGAGTAGTGTTAAGTGATGAAACAAACTGCTGGCTATTTTTTATATGGCTGGAAGATATAGTACCCACAGGTACTCATTCTGTCCATTCTTATAGTACAAAATTGTCAATATTTTCCTCCCAAATCCTGAGAGCATATAGGATCTGCAGCCCCTCGGAACTGGAACATGAACTTAAAAATATAAAGAACATTTTTCATAAACTTCATTACCCAGAAAATACTTACTACAAAGCACTTAACATGGCAAAAAAGTCCTTTTTTAATCAATTACATAACCCTAACCCCAACTCAGATCAAAAATTATATATTAATATACCCTCTGATAAATTTCATACCTATAAAAGTTTACTTCCTTCTAATGTGCATCCTGTGAAGAAAATTACGAATTTAAAGACGCTCTTGCAACAAAGAAATCCGGTTTCAGACCCCACACAGGCTCTACCCATTCAGGGAGTTTATAGCATAAAGTGCTCCTCTTGTTCCGATTTTTATATAGGGGAATCAGTTGATGTGGAGAGGAGAATAAGTCATCATGGTCATGACTTACAAAAGGGTACCCTAAACTCGGCCCTCGTCAAACATAGAGAGAGTCTTAATCATCTTATTAACAAAAATAATCACTCGATCATACATAAAAATAGCAATACATTCAAACGAAAATTAATAGAAAGCATGTTGATCTACAATACTAAGCAGCAACATATGAATATAATAGAGGGTGAAATAAAGATTGATCCCATCCTTAATAATATATTGTTAACAGATAAAAAATGGAAAATCATTTTGAAAAATCTCAAAGAAGACAACCAACAAACTCAAACTTTACCCAGTCAGTGATCATTCATATATCAAGAAGTTATTGCGTGTGATACCTTGATTGAATAAAGTCCTGAAAGGACAGAAAGGCCTCTCCTTCAAAAGGTTTTTCTCCCCCCCCCATATCCTTTTGTTGTTTTAACAGTTTTTAATTATTAATGAAATAAAATTTTGTGTTAAAATAAATATTATTTTAGGGGTTATTAATATATATATATATATATATATATATATATATATATATATATATATATATATATATATATATATATATATATATATATATATATATACGATTCGGCCCACGCAGATATGCTTACAGAAGAAAGATTAAAACTCAAAGGAAAAGAGTAGTGAGTAGACAAAGAGCTTTGGAAGAAGAAAATCGACGATTAAATATTACAACATAAATGACTTTACATATTCCAATATACAAGATGACTCATTTTCAAGTTCCGATTCGAATGTTAAAAGTTCACACGAGCAAATGACAACTTTGACAGAGGGTGAAAAATCTGGGACTACTGCGAAACGAGGAAGGAACGATTTTGTTACTCCAAAGTTAGTGGCAGCTTCAGATAGGTGTCACTTGAGTATAAGAGACTCTGTTTTCATTCTTCAAGTTGAGTATGTGGTTGACATAATATTGATAATTTTCCAATAAATAAGCTCGCCCATCCAATGAACTACAGAAAAACGAAAGAACAGCCGAAGCCATTAAAATTGATTTTAAAAATAATGTATCTGAAGTCGTTACTCTTCACTGGGATGGTAAATTGTTACCAGCTTTGGACGCTCGAAGTACAAAGGAAAATCGTCTTCCTATAGTAATTTCATTTGACTAACTCATTGCTGTGCCCGAAATTGGACAAATTTCCAGCGGCAAAGAATATAGGTACAAGCTGTCTCGAATGCAATCACGAACTGGAATTTCAGACAAAGTAGATCCTCTGTTGTGACACCACGGCCTGAATACAGGTCAAACAACGCATGTTTTGTTATTAGAGCAGAAATTTGATAGAGAGATATCCTTTTCGGCTTTCAATATCCCGTTTACGAACTTCTGTGTTGAAAAAGTGTGTTTGAATTCAAATGCCGCCATGTCGACAGGCTCCAGATATTACAATTTTCAAAAGGTTTAAAGAAAATTACAAAAACGTTGATCCCAACAAAATACAATGCAGCAGAGAAATTGTAGAAGCCCACTTCAGTCACTTCGAGATTGAATCATTGTTAGAGTTTTATCAAGCTAAACTAAAAGAAAAATTAGTGCGAGATGACTATCGAGAGTTAATAGAGCTTTCTATCATATTCATGGGGAGATTCTGACTAACGCGAGTTGAACCAGGTCAGCCATGCACCATGCCCGTTGGATGGCAAGAGCAATTTACTCTCTGAAGATATCACTACTCAACTTCAGTTCAAGATAACCACGAGGCATGCTAAAAGCACTGCAAAATGTGTGCTTATTTATTGTGACATCTTATCTTAAGCCATGGCTTCAATATAGTTCCGTAGTAAAAGCGCCTTACCAAGATCTGAGCTTCCTAAAGTCTATGAAGGCATATGAAAATGTAGACGAAAATATTTCAAAGGCAGCATTACAGAAGTTTTCCCAGCATTTATGGTATTTAACTGACGAAGCAGCTGTCTTGTCACTATTTGACGATGAGGTTGACCAAGAAACAAAATGTAGAATGGTAACAAATCTGCAAAGAAGATAATAGGAACGATACATCCAGAAAACTTAGAGGTTATTGTACAGTGTGTTTTCCTTTATTATTTTTAGATGTCGTTTCTTCTTTTCTAACTATGCAACAATTTTTATTTTATTTTTATTTCCAAAGAAATCCATTGATGATTTTATATCAGCCAAGAGCAAAGACTTTTCGCACGTCTCAAAATTAATGATGCTTGTAGAATAACTTCAACATTGTAGACTAATGCCTTTTTTCTTTGAGGCCAGCACTGTTTTTACTTAGAGTAGTGAACGATACAGCTGAAAGAGCTGCCGTTAATGCAAGAATTCCATGGTCTGATTATTGCAGATGAGGCACAAAAAAACTTTCCATTTTGTGTACACACATAGAAAGATATTTTTATCCCGACTGCAAAAAGAAACTTTGGAAACGAAAATATCTAGGTAATGATTAGTTTAATGTCAAACAATAACACTAATTATAATTGTAATAGTAAACAAATATAATGTAATATCGATTTAAGATTTATTGTTTTTATTTTTCTTAATTACAAAAAGTAAATCAAGTATTTAGTTATACTAAATCTTTACTTAATTTACTTTAACTTTGAAGTTTAATTCGGCTAGGGGTTAACGTTGTCTTAGGAGGATAAGAGTTTGTAAATGTCTGGAATCAAATAGAATCAAATGTAAAAATAATTTAGAGGTAGCGTAAGATTTTAATTTGAAATATAAACAGGCAGATGGACGGATATATATATATATATATATATATATATATATATATATATATATATATATATATATATATATATATATATATATATATATATATATATATATATAAATATATATATATATATATATATATATATATATATATAAATATATATATATATATATATATATATATATATATATATATATATATGTTATATATATATATATATATATATATATATATATATATATATATATATATATATATATATATATATATATATATATATATATATATATATATATATATAAATATATATATATATATATATATATATATATATATATATATATATATATATATATATAATATATATATATATATATATATATATATATATATATATATATATATATATATATATATATATATATTTCTTTATAATTTTTTAGTCTTAATATTTTCCATACGTTTAATACTTTTGAATTTTAATTATTTTTTTACCTAATAAAGTACTTTATATACACATTGATTGTCATTTGAACATGATATGCTTCAACTTTTTGGAAAGGTTTCATCCTAATAAACTACCACATATTAAATTTAGGATCTCTTAAGAGTTTTAGGTCTAATCACAACAAAGAGAAACTATGTTCACATAATATTACTTAGGATTATTGTAGGTTCCGCTAAATAATTACCGATTATATGACCTAACTTTTTCCTAATATATTTTGCGGTAATGAATTAGCAATTAGCGGTTAACTCTGTCCCCCCAATATATATATATATATATATATATATATATATATATATATATATATATATATATATATATATATATATATATATATATATATATATATATATATATATATATATATATATATATATATATATATATATATATATACATATATATATATATATATATATATATATATATATATATATATAGTTAGTTATATATATATATATATATATATATATATATATATATATATATATATATATATATATATATATATATATATATATATATATATATATATATAAAGGAGGAAGAAATGTTTAGCGGTTCATTTAGGTTGCTAAGTAAATTAAGCAACATCTGATACCCATAAAAAGTCCAAAAAAGAAGAATCATTTTGCCTCTTGGATTATTATTGGTAAAGGAGGAAGAACAAAAGAAAACTGTTATGAGGATGCGCGCTTTTGGCCGACGGCGGCGAGCGTACATGGCAAGGCACGCGTTCACTTTGCGGGACCACCTCCTTCTTCTTCTTCTTCATCTTTTCCTTCTTCTTCTTCTTTTTTCTTCTTCTTCTTCTTTTGCCTTCTCGTTCCAAAAGCTCCATTCGGTGTCTAGACGCGCGTCTGTTTACTGGAAGTGTTCCGCTTGCCAGGAAAGTGGTTGCTAATCAGAGGAAGACCATATGGCAACATTGCCTCTGGCTTTTGCGGTTATTAAGGGTTGCTCACTTCGCTCAGGAAGAGAGGAAGCAATTGAAAAAACCGCAATCCAGACAAAGATATGAAGCGGGGGAGGAACTTATACAAATAATTATATATATATATATATATAATATTTATATATAATATATATATATATATATATATATATATATATATATATATATATATATATATATATATTAAATTATTTTAATATAATGTATATTTTTAATGATGTGTATGTATAATTATCATTGGACAGGGAATAATAATTTTTTATTTGATATAATATATTTATTTATTTATTTATTTTGCTTACACTTTTTCCCGCTTTAGCGGGGTAGTGGTACGTACAGCCTCTCTCATTCACACTTCCCCTTATCTCGCCCTCACCCACCTCCTCCACCCCCCATCTCTCGCCAACACCCTACCCTCTTCCTCCCTCATTCCCCTCCCTCCTCCAGCATCTCCTTATTCCATTCCATCCACCTCCTTCTGGTCTCCCCCTTCTCTCCTTCTATCCCCTCCGCCTTCCCAAAACTCTCCAACCACTCTCTGTTCCTCATTTGCCACTAATTGCCATACCCAATTCTTTAACATTCCCTTCTCCGCTTTTACCACCAAACCAATTCCTTCCATCACATCTCTCCTTCACACCCTATCCTAATCCTCTCCCTCCTGTACCCCACCAAAACCGCTCTCACCCCTTATTCTCAAATACTTCCAACTTCTTCCTGGAACCTGGCATTCAACCCCACGTTTCACACCCATACAACACCGCTGGTACACAAATTTTTTCAAACATACTTATCTTAACTTTCTGTGATAAATCCCCCCTTTTCCATAATTCTCTCAGACCACTCAAAGCTCTCATTCCTTCTCCTACTCTATGTTCTTTCTCCTCCTTCATCCCTCCCCCCTTACCCAAATCAATCCCTAAATATCTAAAAAATCTTTACTTCTTCCAATACTAACCCCCTACTCTAACCTCTACCCCCTCCCCCTCCTCTCTTTCCTCCTCTAAACACTAACACTTTACTCTTACCTGGATTTATTTTTAGACCCCCTTTTGTCCACACATTCTCTCAACCTCCCTCACCAAATACCTCAGCCCTTCCGCGTTCTTCGCCACTAGGGGCAGTTATCGTCCGCAACAGTATCATGTCACTATCCTTCTATCATTCCATTTCAACAATTCCACCCCCTCCCTCCCTCACATGCCCTCTGCAAAACACTCTCCCATAAACACAATTGAATAGTCACGGCGACATTACACACCCTGCCTCAATCTCTCACCACCCCAAACTTCTCACTCTCCCCTCCTAACACTCTCACACACTTTCTACTATTCCTATAAAAGGCCCTTATACCTTTACCTAATTTACCCCCACTCCATTTTCCTTCAACACCCTCCACAATT
>JABUQX010126467.1:12500-15000 GCA_015478945.1 Trachelipus rathkii | reverse complement strand
AATCAAAATTATCCCCTGTCTTTGTACAGTCCTTTCCACAACAGTTTTTTCGAACTACTGAACATGGAAGTCCATATCGGCGACATGTACATTTAATGGTGTTACATGGTTCTTCAACTGTAGTTTGACAGGCACAGTTAACCATATTTAAGAGTTTGTCTGGTGCTGGGCTCAAGTCTGTTAATATCGGCTGAAATTCTCCATCAACCAACTGCCAACCCCATAGTGTAGGATCAGGGGTTGACAAATATAGATTTTTCCAAATAAAACTGCAAATGCACCTGAAGTAGATGGTATTTCGCTGCATTTTGTGTTGGAGGCAAACGAGCTATATCAAATTATTTTTTAGCTCAAGTTATTTTCCTAATGTATAGTTCAAAACGAAGCACATTTAGGTTGCTTGTGTCGATGTTACCTCCATATAGTGACACAATAACTTTACAGCCAATTTCGACCAAATCTTCCTTAGTAACATCTTCTGATGATCCAAAATGGGAAGCCCATTCGCATAAGATTTTGGATTTTATGATATTCTTGAAAGCTGAAGATTTGCTTTTGCCAAATAACGGACTGGTGGTGTCACACCCTGTTAATGCATGAACAAAAAGTAAAGTTTTGCAAGCCTCCTCTCCAATAGATCTTTGCATGGCTTGAATGTCACGAACTTTATCAGATTTTGTGGCAGACTGCATTAAAATGTTCTTAGAAGAATGATATAGTAGTAGGATTAAAATATCAGTATCATCAGCTACTACAGTGACATGTTTTTCCTGGGCTATATTTAAAGCTTCTTTGACGATTAGTGTGTCTGCATCACCTTCTGCATGAATGACGGAATGACCTCTTCCTTGAAAATAATTCCCCAGTATATTGATAAAGCGTTGTTTGTTTGTAGAGTTAGAAAGAAATTTGTTTTTCTTGATGATCACAGGTCAATTTTTCATCAAAGACTACTACAACAGACGACTGCTTCAAGCGCAATCTGTGCTCCATATCTTTTATATTTGTTTTTTCATACCCATCAAAAACTATTGTCACTTTTCCATACCTTCTGTTGACATACGATTCGTGTTGCCTTATGACATCGCCAAATGTTGCAGAAGCGGACCATGGTAACTGGTGAATTAATGCACCACCATCAAGAACGTAGGAAGTACTTTGCTGGGAACATGACCGTTGTATTTCATTGATATTCATGCTATCTAATGTGTTTGCCAATGATGATTTATCAGTTTTTCTCATTTCCTGGGTACTATGGTCAAATAATGAAGTTGGTAGAGTGGATAACTTGTAATTGAAAAACTCCCTTGCATCTTGAGCGTTTTTATCCAAGGAGATACAAGCAAGCATCCTCTGTGTTAAAAGACGCGAATCTACATGATGAGTCTCACCAGCAATAACAATTCCTTTTTTCAACACTTTCATGGGTACTGCCTGGTCTGATTTCAATAAAGTTTCATCTTTAAAAAGTTTGCCAGTAAGTTTATCTTGAATGTTTCTTCCAATGATGTCGGCATTTTCTGCAGTAACTTTGTTTTCACTATCCGTAATTCCGTTAAAAAGATTCCATAAGTCACTTGAAGAAGCAGTAAATGGATTGTGGTCTATAAAAAATTGCATTACCTTTTCATATCTTCGAAATCTCTGGCCATCCTTGCATCAGTTAAATCAGTATGTTGTTCACTACCAATACGTGAAACACTGGTCAGCAAACTTATTGCTCATGTTATTTCACTGCATCTAGAATGGCTTAGAATCCAAGTTGCACGTTGACTTTCAGTCATTCCTCCTCCATGAGTTATACCAGAACGACTTTTAGTGCATTTCATGAGCGTTTGCTCAATGTACATATCGGTCCAAACACCAGACCACTTCCTGTCCTTGCTTCGTTCAGTAAAGTGGCCTTTATTCAGCGTTTTGTATAGTTCTAAATTCGTTGTTTTTAGTTCCCGCATTAATTCTTGCGGATTTAGCATAATTATTATGACCGGAACTCGCAAAAATAGGTAGCATATGCTCAACCTCCTGTAAGTGCATTTCAAAATTTCCTGATTGCTCAGTCGAAATAAATGTTTTTTACAATATCCAGCGTGTTCAGATACAACAGCCAGAGTTTGGAAGTACGACTTTGTGATTTGAGAAGGTTCTTCCTTTCATCTATCAGTGACGAAAGTTTATGAAGATCAGGATTTGAAATAACTTCCTCTGCTTTGATATCACCTATGAGCACGTTTTTGAAAAGGTGAATATATTTTTCAAGATTAAGATCATCATCATTTGTCTCCACTTCCATTGCATCACCGGTAATGCATTCACTTTCTGATGCAATCTCGCTCAAATCTGAATCTGCAGTTACTTCAACTTCAAAACATCTGCTACAATTAAAGCAGTGAGAGCTGAAGAAATTAGAAAATTCCCTGGAAGAGCACATCAATATGCTTTACCTTCAAACATGTGGGATATCTAATTTTCAGCATACACTGTCTGCAAAGCTTCTTCT